>CM053034.1:44837403-44961118 GCA_028564925.1 Lithobates sylvaticus | reverse complement strand
ATACTGTCCCCACTTTTGGGAGATAGGGCCACAACGCATTACGTCAGCAGCTCGGCTCCCTCCTCCTCCTAACCCTGCCGCCGGGCCAGTAGGAGAGCGCAGCGGTGCCTCGCGCATGCGCAGTAGGGACCAGGCGTGAATCCGTAATGCTTCACTACCGGGTTCCCTTACCGGCAATGGTGGCAGCAGCACCCGACAGGTGATGGAAACATCAGCTGTGCTGCCTACATCGCTGGACTCCAGAACAGGTAAGTGTCCTATTATAAAAAGTCAGCAGCTGCAGTATGTGCAGCTGCTGGCCTATAATTTTTTCAGTAGTGGGCGGACCTCCGGACCAAAATCCCTATGAGGATAATTCTGGAGCCACTGTTGACTTGCTTCTAAGAATGACAGTTGACTGTTTATCACACTGACCCCCTAAAATCAGTACTTTCTGAGTCGGTAATCTAGAGCATGAAGGCTGATCAAGAGAACTGACGTAGTTAGCTAGTCTGCCACTAGGTGGCTATGTCTCAAAATAGTGTGGTAATAGGGAATTATGTAATTGGGTGTTAGCTCAAAGCAGTGGAAACTGCAGTTCAATGTTTCTAAATGTAAAAAAATGCACCTAGGGAAAAATAATCCCTTGAGAGAGTACAACATTGGGAGTACAGTGTTGGCCAGCACTACAGAAGAAAAAGATTTGTGAGTACTTATTTTAGATGATTGCAAAATGAGCTAAGAAAAGTGAATAGAATTCTAGAAGGGATTCTACTAGAGGGATCACCATTAGGAGGAAAGGGGTTCCGATTCCCCTATATAGATCTTTAATGGGGCCTCAGTAAGGATATTGTGTCCAGTTCTGGAGACCTCACTTATGCCGTGTACACACAAGCATTTTTTCTGTCGGAATAAACTCTGAAGGTCTCTCCGACGGAATTCCGACGAAATTCCACTCAAGCTGTCTTGCATACACACGGTCACACCAAAGTCCGACCGTCAAGAACGCAGTGACGTACAACACGTACGACGGCACTAGAAAAAGGAAGTTCAATAGCCAGTAGCCAATAGCTTCCGTCTCGTACTTGCTTCAGAGCATGTGTCGTTCTTGGTATGTCGGAAAACAGCATACAGACGAGCATTTTTTCCGATAAGAATTGGTTCCGTTGGAAAAATTTAGAACATGTTCTATTTCTAGGTCCGTCAGAATTTTCAACGTAAAAAGTCAGATGTGGCATACACACGGTCAGAATATATGATGAAAAGCACCCGTCTGACTTTTTCTGTCGGAAATTCCGCTCGTGTGTACACAGCATTACACGAAGATATTGATAAGATAGAACAAGTTAAGAGATGGGTAACAAAAATGGTGAAAGGTCTGAGGGATAAAACATATCGAGAGCGACTTCAGTCTGGAGGAAAGAAGGGAAGGGGGAGACATGATTAAAACCTTTAAATCAGGCCCGGATTGGCCATAGGGCAAACCGGGCATTTGCCCGGTGGGCCGGGGCCACTGGGCCGCATGTCCTTGCTTGCGGGGGCCAAGGCAGGCTGCTCGTTAAGCCTGCGCCAGTCCCCTGACCTTTCCGCAGCTGCCCGGCTGCCAGTTCAGCTCAGGCTCAGCCTTCGGCACCAGGTGCTTTCTAGCCCCCCCCAGTGCTCTCCACCTCCCCCATGCTCTATGGTGCTCCCCTGTGCCCTCTGCCTCTCCCCCAGTGCTCTCTAGCCCCCCAGTGCTCTCCAGCCCCCCAGTGCTCTCCACCTCCCCCCCATGCTCTACGCTGCCCCCCTGTGCCCTACGCCTCTCCCCCAGTGCTCTGCAGCCCCCCCATTGATCTCCGCCTACCCCCTGTGTTCTCCACCTCCTCCCATGCTCTCTGCTGCCCCCCTGTGCCCTTTCGCTGCCCTCCCCCTTCGCCCTAGTGCTCTTCAGCCCCCCAGTGATCTCCGCCTCCCCCCTGTGCTCTCCACCTCCCCCCTGTGCTCTCCGCCCAGTGCTCTCCTGCCCTCCCTGTGCTCTCCGCCCCACCCTGTGTTTTTGCTTCCCACTGTGCTCTCCAACCCCCCACTCCCCCCCCCCCCCCATGCTCTCCGGCCACCTTTACATTTTTTGAACATAGAGCACTTTGAAGGCACATGGACACTTTAGGTTGAATTAAGAGTTTATTGGATATAGATTTTTGAATTGATTTTTAGATGCATTTTTATATTTGTAGTGATCAATTTGAGTGTATGAATTTCTTAAGTTATATCTGAATTTTTACAAGTTTTTTTTTTTTCAATCATGTGCATGGGGATGTGTAACACTTTAACAATATGCACTGTTTTTTTAAATTTGTTTGGTGGTAACTTAACAGTAGCCTTGGTAAGCAGTACTCAGCAGTGATTCTGACAGCTACAAGTCCCAGTTCTAAACATTTTTAGGATTTGAGGCCAGCTTCTATTTCACTCCTGCATCATATTCTAAATTCCAAAAATGCATTAAAACTGTCTGCTGAGCCCAAATCGTGCCATGACTCACATGGTGTGGATTGCGACCACATAAGTGAGTACGAATCTACTCACCTGACTGCCCCCCAGGTCTTTAAAGGAACCAGAAGCTTTCATGCAGGCTAGCAATATTAACTAAAGTCAGTACATTTTATATAGATGCACAGCCAGGCAAAACGCATTCTCTGCTTGCATCCAGACACAAGAAGTCAGTCCCTTGGCTTTGTTTTTATATTTTATTAGGGGTAACAACTTGGAAGGGGTGAAGGGATATATGGGATGCCCAACTTGGATCAAAGAACAAAAAAAGGGACAACTTCCTTACTATGTACAGAGTCTTGAACTGTCCTTTCCGGGCACTGACAGTCTCTCAAGAAAAATAACGCAAAAAAAGAGTTCCCCTTAAAAACAAATACTGCAGCTGCTGACTTTTAATAATCGGACACTTACCTGTCCCAGGGTCCAGCGATGCGGGGGAATGAAGCCCCGCTCAGCAGCGCCGGCATTCTAACTGTGCCGTGATTGGCCGCGCAGTCATCTGGGACCTGTCACGTGTCCCAGATGACTGACAGGAGGGAGGGAGCACTTCCTACGACGAGGGGAAGTGATGTCACCAGCCCAGGCACCAAAGGAGGCAGACTATGAGGGACCCCCTAGCAACAGGCATTTAGAGGTGAGTCTAAAAAAAAAAAAATTTCCAAATGTTTTTTTTTTTTTTTTTTTTTTTTAGGAATTTTAATGATATTTTTTTTTGTGTGTGCAACACCACTTTAACGACTAGGAAATCTCAGTGCCTTATAAAGTAGCACAAAGAGTTGTAGGTTGCATAAATGAGTTTCTCCAACTCCACTGTAGACACTGATCCCAGTTCCACTACCAGCACACCTGGCTGCTACCAAAGATCTCCCAGGGCAAGGGAAAGGAAAGATTTAAAGCAGTAAGAGTAAGAGTAAACCTGCACTTTCTTTTTTTTTTATAAAACAAAAAAAACTGCAAGGCAAAGGCATAATGAGCTAGTATGCAGTGCATATTAGCTCATTATGAAATACTCACCTTAGAACGAGGTGCCGGTATCTCGCCCAATCCACGCCAAGGGAGCTGACATGTTGCCTCAGCGTGTCTTCCGGGTAGTGGCTGAAGCTGCGATATGTCACTCGCATGCGCGTGTGAGTCTTTTTCACGGCAAGGTCTGGCAGTTCTGTTGGACCTTCAGCCGGGTCTTAAACGCGCATGCGCCGCATGACGTCAGCTGCTGCATTAAACATAAATATCTCATTACATACAGGTTTAGGAGATATTAATTTTACCTTTACCTTTTTTTTTACTTTTACCTACAGGTAAGCCTATAATAAGGCTTACCTGTAGGTAAAAGTAAAAAAAAAGGACTATACAACCGCTTTAAGCACAATGCTGTCTTCCAGCAAAGCTGACTACATGTGACAGTATCTCCCCTTGTAAGTCCATGACTGTGCTGATGTACTCACACTGTCCTCCTTGCTCCCGCTGCTTCTTAGGCAAGATTCCTTTCAAACCGCACTGCTGTCAGGATCCTCCCAAGCCAGCCCGACCTCCAGCCTGAGGCCCTCCCCCTCTCCCTGGCAGGGGTTGCCCTCTAGGCCCACCGTCAGTCTCCTCAGCACTCCATCTTCCACTGACCCTCTGCTGCTATGATTCATCCATATTTAAGGGCTGGCTCAGCCACCATGCCAGACCCACGGCTTGGGGATTGGCCAAACTCCCCTAAGTATTCAGATTGACCCTCCTGGCCTCCGCCCTCCAGCGTCTAGAACTTTCTCCAAACTTACAGAAACAGGGGGTGGCACCAGAGGCCTGCCTATATGAGTCATCCAGCCTGACCTGCAATAAACTCTTGACCCAAATTCAAGACTCATTTTACCATGAGCCAATACATTTGCCTGCACTATTCTAGTAGCACACTAGAGGGTGCTACATAGACTTTGGGAGAGCCTATATAATGTCTACTTCTGCAAGCTTTTAATGCTGTCTGTGACTGGTATATGCTCCAAATTAGAAAAGTTTAATATATATATATATATATATATATATATATATATATATATATATATATATATATATATATTGTAACCTGGGGGACAGGTAGCAGGTACAAAGCTCCCTGGGATGAGCTGTTTAGTAAGGCACAGATACCAAATCCACTTGAGGTAGTGAAAACAGTGCTGGGTTTATTTAATTTAAATACAAGTCCATACACAGGTGCTGCACAGTCTTCCAGAAAACACATCAAAACAGAAATAAACAAACAAAAGTCCTAGCCGTGTCTCGGCTCTAACTATACCATACACCGTCTCTAACTATCAGGCTGAGCAAGCCTACCGCTTGTCAGCTTCTGTAAAGAGTTTTTAAAGGGTTTTACCAACCTTTTGGCTCCTCACAAACCATCCCTGTTTGTGTGTCCCAGGCAGAGAGCAAAGGCTGTTTGCTCAGGTGAGCTTAAATTAGCCTGGAGAGGAGGACTAAGATCCGAACTGGATCATGTCTCAGAGACATCTGAATGTATATGAGAGGAGCCTGGGAGATGTATAAACCCCGAACAGGACTTCTCCTGGCTCTCTCTGGGACGCTCTGCTACATATCCTCCCCCCTTGTTTCAACCCCAGGGTTGGAACACCTGTGGCCCAACAGGAGTGAACACGGGACAGGGCATCTACATTTCCCATCTCCACACCTGGCCTGTGTTTTACGGTGAAGGAGTAATCCTGTAGAGCCAAAAACCACCGGTTCACCCGTCTATTAGTCTCCTTCTTTTGGGCCATCCATTTCAGGGGAGCATGGTCAGTTATTAAGTCAAACTGGCGCCCTAACAAATAGTATCTGAGTGCGTCCACGGCCCATTTTATGGCTAAACATTCTTTTTCAATGACTGCATACTTTTTCTCATGGTCATTGAGTTTTCTGCTTAGGTACACGACAGGGTGTTCTTCCCCATTGTATACCTGTGACAGTACCGCCCCGATACCAACATCAGACGCATCCGTCTGAACCACAAACTCTCTGGAGAAATCGGGAGAGTACAGTACTGGCTGTGCACACAGAGCCTTCTTCAGGACCTGAAAAGACTCCTCTGCTACTGGGGACCATTTCACCATTACAGAGTCTTTCCCTTTCGTAAGGTCTGTCAGAGGGGCAGCTATAGTTGCAAAATTTGGGATAAACCTTCTATAATACCCCGCAATACCAAGAAAGGCCCTGACCTGCTTTTTGTTTGCAGGGCGTGGCCATTCCTGGATGGCGGCTATTTTACTCACTTGTGGTTTTATGACACCACGGCCAATAGTGTAGCCCAAATACTTGGCTTCCTCTAGACCAATGGCACATTTTTTTGCCGTAAAACCTTCTTTGAAGAGGGAATCAAGAACAGCCTGGACACGAGGCAAGTGAGACTCCCAATCAGTACTATGTACCACTATGTCATCTAGATAGGCTGCTGCATATCGTCGGTGGGGTTTTAGGGTCCTGTCCATGGCCCTCTGAAATGTTGCCGGGGCATTTTGCAACCCAAAAGGCATTTTTTTATATTGAAAGGAACCGTCTGGGGTCACGAACGCAGTCTTCTCTTTGGCGCTACCAGTTAGGGGTATTTGCCAATACCCTTTTGTCAAGTCCAAAGTGGTAAGATAGCGAGCCTTGCCAAGTCGGTCTATAAGTTCGTCTACTCTGGGCATTGGGTATGTGTCAAACTTTGTCACCGCATTAAGCTTCCTGAAGTCGTTACAGAACCTCCACGTGCCATCCGGTTTTGGGACTAACACGATGGGGCTAGACCAGTCACTATTGGATTCCTCAATGACATCTAGCTCCAACATTTTTTTAACTTCCTTGCTGATGTCCTTTCTCCTCGCTTCAGGAATTCGGTAAGGTTTGAGCTTGACACGTACCCCAGGTTCAGTAACAATATCATGCTGAACTGCTGAAGTCGTGCCAGGTAACTCTGAAAACTTCTCTCTATTCCTTATCAGGAATTCTCTGGTGTCCTGTTTTTGGGAATATGAGAGGGTGTCTGGAATCGTGACCTCAGGGATGAGCGGGGACTCAGTACCCGTAGGTGTTACTGGGAGAGGCCTCGCAGTTAACGCCATTCTATCCTTCCAGGGTTTTAACAGGTTTATATGGTAAACCTGTTCGGGCTTCCTTTTTCCTGGTTGATAAACCTTGTAGTTGACCTCCCCAACTCTCTCAATTACTTCAAAGGGACCCTGCCACTTAGCCAGGAACTTGCTCTCAACAGTGGGAACTAACACCAGGACCCTGTCACCAGGTGAGAAAACACGGAGTTGGGCCCCCCTGTTGTATATTCTCTGTTGGGCTGCCTGGGCCTGCAGTAAGTGTTCTTTTACCACTGGCATGATTGCTGCAATCCTCTCCTGCATTTGGGCAATATGCTCAATGACACTTTTATGGGGTGTTTGTTCTCCCTCCCAAGTTTCTTTGGCTATGTCTAAGAGTCCCCGAGGGTGTCTCCCATAAAGCAACTCAAATGGGGAGTACCCCGTAGAGGACTGGGGAACCTCCCTGATGGCAAACATCAAGTATGGTATCAGGAAGTCCCAGTTTTTCCCATCCTTGTCCACAACCTTTTTTAACATGCTCTTTAACGTCTTATTGAAGCGTTCCACTAAGCCATCCGTTTGAGGATGATACACTGAGGTTCGCAGCTGCGTCACTTTAAATAACTTGCAGAGCTCCCTAGTTATTCGCGACATAAACGGGGTGCCCTGGTCTGTAAGGATTTCTTTCGGGATGCCAACCCGACTGAACACCATAAACAGTTCTTTGGCAATGTTTTTAGCAGACGCGGCACGTAAGGGAACTGCTTCAGGGTAACGGGTAGCATAATCCATGATTACGAGGATATGCTGATGACCCCGAGCAGACTTGGGAAGTGGGCCCACAAGGTCCATGGCAATCCTCTCAAAGGGCACTTCAATGATAGGCAAGGGCACTAAAGGACTTCGGAAGTGGGATAGTGGGGCTGACATCTGACACACAGGACAGGATTGACAGTAATTCTTAACATCTTTCTGTATCCCGGGCCAGTAAAACCTGCGCAACACCCTTTCAGTCGTTTTTTCAACCCCTAAATGGCCTCCTAGCAAGTGCCCATGGGCAAGTTCTAACACCAGCCGTCTGTATGGCTTAGGGACCACCAACTGCTCAACCACTTCATCATTCATTTTACATACACGATACAGTAAATCCTCATTGCTGCTGAAATAAGGAAAACAGGGCCTGTCCCCGGGTTCGACAGGTACACCATTAATCACTATTACATTTTCCCAGGCCCTGGAAAGGGTATGGTCTTTTCTCTGCTCAGTACCAAAATTTTCCTTATGCACATTAAGGTCATCAAACTCTAACATAGGCTCGGTGTCAGCAGACGGCTGTCCGGCTCTACTGGTAGTGGGGACCTCCTCAGGGTCCTCCAGCTCTCCTGCCATAACCGATAGAGGAAAAGCCGGGGAGCCCTGAGAAGAGTCCCCTGATCCCACATTGTCAGTAGTGGCCAGGAATTCTGGCTCTGCGACTGAGTCAGGTACCGCGACCGAGTTGGGATGATCCCACAGTTCCCAAAACTTAGGGAAGTCCCTACCAATGATGGCCTCATGCACTAAGTGGGGAACAAGTCCAACCGGATGGGTCACTGTACCTAAACCAGTTTTAAACTGAACAGTGGTTACAGGATACTCCCGGGTATTCCCATGTATACAGATCACAGCAATATTTTTAGCATGATAATTCACAGGTTCAATCATTTCAGCTGTAACCAAAGTCACTAGACTTCCAGAGTCCAACAAGGCTGTAATAGGCTTATCATTCACAGTCATTTGGCACATTGGTTTTCTCATATTTGGGGTTGCAGTACATGAAACCGCTGCAAACATAGACTGCCTTCTAATAGATAAACCACACTGCATTGGTTCATCTGTCAATGGACAATTTGCCGCAACATGTCCCATTTCTTGGCAACGAAAACACCTGACGTTTCCCCAGTTTGGTTTGCTGACAGGCACTGGCTTCCCTTGTTTGGGATGCCAAGCTTCAGTCCTGGCACCAAAAATCCTCCCCCCTATTTCCTTGCCATGCTTACCACCCACTTCCCCTGGAACAGTCTTACCGGTTGCCTGGGGAGACCGTGGCTTTGGGCGGAAAGTCCGTGCGGCTGTAGGGGTGGTGACCAGGTTCTTTGCAGCAAAGTACCTTTCAACAAGTTCCACCAGGTGGTTTGCCGAATTGGGGTCTCCTTGACTCACCCACTCCTGCAGGGAAATGGGTAGTGACCTCAGAAACTGGTCCATGACCACACGCTCCACTATTTGTGGCCCAGACAGGGACTCCGGCTGTAGCCATTTCCTCACCAGGTGAATTAGGTCGAACATCTGCGATCTTGGAGGCTTCTCGTCTTGGAAGGACCAGCTGTGGACCCGCTGTGCTCGAACTGCCAAAGTGACACCAAGTCGTGCCAGTATTTCCTGTTTGACCTTTTCATAGTCTGCTGCTTCTGCTGACTCCAAATCATAGTAGGCCTTCTGCGATTCCCCAGTAAGCAACGGGGCGACCAGTCCTGCCCACTGGGTTTTAGGCCAACCTTCCCTCTCAGCGGTCCGTTCAAACGTTAGCAGAAAGGCCTCTGGATCATCATCTGTAGTCATCTTAGACAAAAAGCGAGCCACATGGATGGCTGAGGGCTTGTCTCCAACATTATCAACGTTAGCAGGTGACCACTGTGCTATTGTCTCCACAACCTCAGACAAGGTTTTCTTATCTGCTTTTGCATCAGTGGCTAGCTGTTCAAACAGCCTCTGCGTTTGTTCCTGTGCGATAGCATTAGCTTGCTGTTGTGCAGCGTTTGCTTGCTGTTGTGCCGCGTGGAGTGCAGCGTTTGTTTTCTGCTGTTCAGCGTGGATTGCAGCATTAGCTTGCTGTTGTGCAGCGTTTGCTTGCTGTTGTGCAGCGTGGAGTGCAGCGTTTGTTTTCTGCTGTTCAGCGTGGAGTGCAGCGCTTGTTTTCTGCTGTACAGCGTTTGCTTGCTGTAGTGCAGCATTTGTTTTCTGCTGTTCAGCGGTTGCTTGCTGTTGTGCAGCTTGAAGTGCAGCGTTGGATATCATCAATTGTTTTAGGATTTCCTCCATGTTTAGTCACTCTAGGTACTGGCCTTTTAAGTAGTAACTTACTACAGCTGCCCGCTGAAATCCACCATATGTAACCTGGGGGACAGGTAGCAGGTACAAAGCTCCCTGGGATGAGCTGTTTAGTAAGGCACAGATACCAAATCCACTTGAGGTAGTGAAAACAGTGCTGGGTTTATTTAATTTAAATACAAGTCCATACACAGGTGCTAAGGATGGGCCCGGTGCTCGATGCGAACCCACGTTCGCATCGAGCACCGGGCGTTCGCTCGCTCGGCGAGCCCAGAACTATTTTGGCCGCTCGCATCACGTTCGTGTGATGCGAGCGGCCCCGCAATGCATTGCGGCCGGCGCGGCCGACGCAGTGCATTGCTGGCTGATGATTGGCCAAGCATGCACTGTGACCCCGCATGCTTGGCCAATCACAGCCCCGGAAACTCGAAGAGCCATAATTGGCTACAGGCAGGACGCCTGTAGCCAATTACAGCTCAGGGGCTGTAGTACACGCCCCCCCCCCCCCCTATAAAACGCCGCCACGCCGTCTGCGCCGGTCACATGCTGTTCCGGCGCAGATTGAGCAGGCTGATTCTGTGACACTCTGCTGCATTTAGATAGTTAGAGAGATTCACTTACAGAGATTGAGTTAGATAGATTCAGTTACAAAGATTGATTGAGAAAGAGGGGCTTGTAGTGTGCTCGTGGCAGGCAGGCAGAGCTCCTATATTTTGTTACCAGAAGCACCTATAGGACTTGTAGTGTGTTCGTGGCAGGCAGGCAGAGCTCCTATATTTTGTTACCAGAAGCACCTATAGGACTTGTAGTGTGTTCGTGGCAGGCAGGCAGAGCTCCTATATTTTGTTACCAGAAGCACCTATAGGACTTGTAGTAGTGTGTTCGTGGCAGGCAGGCAGAGCTCCTATATTTTGTTACCAGAAGCACCTATAGGACTTGTAGTGTGTTCGTGGCAGGCAGGCAGAGCTCCTATATTTTGTTACCAGAAGCACCTATAGGACTTGTAGTGTGTTCGTGGCAGGCAGGCAGAGCTCCTATATTTTGTTCCCAGAGGCACCTATAGGACTTGAAGTGTGTTAGTCCCATTACACACACAGAGCTATATTTTCTTCCCAGAAGCACCTATAGGACTTGAAGTGTGTTAGTCCCATCACACACACAGAGCTATATTTTCTTCCCAGAAGCACCTATAGGACTTGAAGTGTGTTAGTCCCATCACACACACAGAGCTATATTTTGTTCCCAGAGGCACCTATAGGACTTGAAGTGTGTTAGTCCCATTACACACACAGAGCTATATTTTCTTCCCAGAAGCACCTATAGGACTTGAAGTGTGTTAGTCCCATTACACACACAGAGCTATATTTTCTTCCCAGAAGCACCTATAGGACTTGAAGTGTGTTAGTCCCATCACACACACAGAGCTATATTTTGTTCCCAGAGGCACCTATAGGACTTGAAGTGTGTTAGTCCTATTACACACACAGAGCTATATTTTGTTCCCAGAAGCACCTATATGACTTGAAGTGTGTTAGTCCCATTACACACACAGAGCTATATTTTCTTCCCAGAAGCACCTATAGGACTTGAAGTGTGTTAGTCCCATTACACACACAGAGCTATATTTTGTTCCCAGAAGCACCTATAGGACTTGAAGTGTGTTAGTCCCATTACACACACAGAGCTATATTTTGTTCCCAGAAGCACCTATAGGACTTGAAGTGTGTTAGTCCCATTACACACACAGAGCTATATTTTCTTCCCAGAAGCACCTATAGGACTTGAAGTGTGTTAGTCCCATTACACACACAGAGCTATATTTTGTTCCCAGAAGCACCTATAGGACTTGAAGTGTGTTAGTCACATTACAAACACAGAGCTATATTTTCTTCCCAGAAGCACCTATAGGACTTGAAGTGTGTTAGTCCCATTACACACACAGAGCTATATTTTCTTCCCAGAAGCACCTATAGGACTTGAAGTGTGTTAGTCCCATTACACACACAGAGCTATATTTTCTTCCCAGAAGCACCTATAGGACTTGAAGTGTGTTAGTCCCATTACACACACAGAGCTATATTTTCTTCCCAGAAGCACCTATAGGACTTGAAGTGTGTTAGTCCCATCACACACACAGAGCTATATTTTGTTCCCAGAAGCACCTATAGGACTTGAAGTGTGTTAGTCCCATTACACACACAGAGCTATATTTTGTTCCCAGAAGCACCTATAGGACTTGAAGTGTGTTAGTCCCATTACACACACAGAGCTATATTTTCTTCCCAGAAGCACCTATAGGACTTGAAGTGTGTTAGTCCCATTACACACACAGAGCTATATTTTCTTCCCAGAGGCACCTATAGGACTTGAAGTGTGTTAGTCCCATTACACACACAGAGCTATATTTTCTTCCCAGAAGCACCTATAGGACTTGAAGTGTGTTAGTCCCATCACACACACAGAGCTATATTTTGTTCCCAGAGGCACCTATAGGACTTGAAGTGTGTTAGTCCCATTACACACACAGAGCTATATTTTCTTCCCAGAAGCACCTATAGGACTTGAAGTGTGTTAGTCCCATCACACACACAGAGCTATATTTTCTTCCCAGAAGCACCTATAGGACTTGAAGTGTGTTAGTCCCATCACACACACAGAGCTATATTTTGTTCCCAGAGGCACCTATAGGACTTGAAGTGTGTTAGTCCCATTACACACACAGAGCTATATTTTCTTCCCAGAAGCACCTATAGGACTTGAAGTGTGTTAGTCCCATCACACACACAGAGCTATATTTTGTTCCCAGAAGCACCTATAGGACTTGAAGTGTGTTAGTCCCATTACACACACAGAGCTATATTTTGTTCCCAGAAGCACCTATAGGACTTGAAGTGTGTTAGTCCCATTACACACACAGAGCTATATTTTCTTCCCAGAAGCACCTATAGGACTTGAAGTGTGTTAGTCCCATTACACACACAGAGCTATATTTTCTTCCCAGAAGCACCTATAGGACTTGAAGTGTGTTAGTCCCATCACACACACAGAGCTATATTTTCTTCCCAGAAGCACCTATAGGACTTGAAGTGTGTTAGTCCCATCACACACACACAGCTATATTTTGTTCCCAGAAGCACCTATAGGACTTGAAGTGTGTTAGTCCCATCACACACACAGAGCTATATTTTCTTCCCAGAAGCACCTATAGGACTTGAAGTGTGTTAGTCCCATCACACACACAGAGCTATATTTTGTTCCCAGAAGCACCTATAGGACTTGAAGTGTGTTAGTCCCATTACACACACAGAGCTATATTTTGTTCCCAGAAGCACCTATAGGACTTGAAGTGTGTTAGTCCCATTACACACACAGAGCTATATTTTCTTCCCAGAAGCACCTATAGGACTTGAAGTGTGTTAGTCCCATTACACACACAGAGCTATATTTTCTTCCCAGAAGCACCTATAGGACTTGAAGTGTGTTAGTCCCATTACACACACAGAGCTATATTTTCTTCCCAGAAGCACCTATAGGACTTGAAGTGTGTTAGTCCCATCACACAGAGCTCCTCTATTTTCTTTGCAGAAGCACCCATAGGACTTCTAGTGTGTTAGTGGCATCACACAGAGCTCCTCTATTTTCTTTGCATAAGCACCCACAGGACTTCTAGTGTGTTAGTGGCATCACACAGAGCTCCTCTATTTTCTTTGCATAAGCACCCACAGGACTTCTAGTGTGTTAGTGGCATCACACAGAGCTCCTCTATTTTCTTTGCAGAAGCACCCACAGGACTTCTAGTGTGTTAGTGGCATCACACAGAGCTCCTCTATTTTCTTTGCAGAAGCACCCACAGGACTTCTAGTGTGTTAGTGGCATCACACAGAGCTCCTCTATTTTCTTTGCAGAAGCACCCACAGGACTTCTAGTGTGTTAGTGGCATCACACAGAGCTCCTCTATTTTCTTTGCAGAAGCACCCATAGGACTTCTAGTGTGTTAGTGGCATCACACAGAGCTCCTCTATTTTCTTTGCAGAAGCACCCACAGGACTTCTAGTGTGTTAGTGGCATCACACAGAGCTCCTCTATTTTCTTTGCTGAAGCACCCACAGGACTTCTAGTGTGTTAGTGGCATCACACAGAGCTCCTCTATTTTCTTTGCATAAGCACCCACAGGACTTCTAGTGTGTTAGTGGCATCACACAGAGCTCCTCTATTTTCTTTGCAGAAGCACCCATAGGACTTCTAGTGTGTTAGTGGCATCACACAGAGCTCCTATATATTCTTCTCAGCAGCACCCACAGGACTTCTAGTGTGTTAGTGGCATCACACAGAGCTCCTCTATTTTCTTTGCAGAAGCACCCACAGGACTTCTAGTGTGTTAGTGGCATCACACAGAGCTCCTATATATTCTTCTCAGCAGCACCCACAGGACTTCTAGTGTGTTAGTGGCATCACACAGAGCTCCTCTATTTTCTTTGCATAAGCACCCACAGGACTTCTAGTGTGTTAGTGGCATCACACAGAGCTCCTCTATTTTCTTTGCAGAAGCACCCATAGGACTTCTAGTGTGTTAGTGGCATCACACAGAGCTCCTATATATTCTTCTCAGCAGCACCCACAGGACTTCTAGTGTGTTAGTGGCATCACACAGAGCTCCTCTATTTTCTTTGCTGAAGCACCCACAGGACTTCTAGTGTGTTAGTGGCATCACACAGAGCTCCTCTATTTTCTTTGCATAAGCACCCACAGGACTTCTAGTGTGTTAGTGGCATCACACAGAGCTCCTCTATTTTCTTTGCAGAAGCACCCATAGGACTTCTAGTGTGTTAGTGGCATCACACAGAGCTCCTATATTTTCTTCTCAGCAGCACCCACAGGACTACCGACTACAATGGCTGGAAGACCGCCAAGGGGAGGCAGAGCGTGCAGAGCCAAGAACACAGGGCAGGCAGGCTCTGTTTCTAGTGGACGTGGCCGTGGACGTGGACGTGGTCGTGCATCGTCATCAGCACGTGGCCATGGGACACGCGCGTCTTTGTTTTCGGCAGCTGGACATGTGGAGCCGCATCATGCTGAAGGCTTGGTAGAATGGATGACCAAGCCCTCCTCATCCTCCTCATCCTCTCTCACCCAGGCTCAGGGTACTGACAGAGCATCATCAGCCACCCCTTCCCTAGACCCACCATGTCCTCCTGAGGAGTCCCCCGAACTCTTTGAGCACAGTGTTGGGTACATGCTCCAGGAGGATGCCCAACGATTCGAAGGCTCGGATGACGATACCCAGCTTGAGGAATCTGGCAGTACAGTTCCACCAGCTGCAGCTTACTGCCAGGTTTGCTCTAGTGGTGAAGAGGGAGGGGATGATGAGGTCACTGACTCCACGTGGGTGCCTCAAGGGAGAGAGGATGAGGAGGAGGACGAGGAGGAGGAGGATGCGGCGTCACATGTCCAACGAGGCAGGATGCCCCCTGGAGGCCAGGTAGAGGCCAGCACAGCAACTGTACAACACCGCAGAGCTCCGCCTGTGCAGGGCGCTGCCTCTGCACGTTATCAGAAAAGTTCTTTGGTGTGGGCCTTTTTTGAGACGAGTGCAGCAGATCGCACCACTGCTATTTGCAATATTTGTCTCAAGCGTATCTCGCGTGGCCAAAACATCAGCCGCTTGGGCACGACAAGCATGACCAGACATATGGCGACCTGCCATGCAGCTCGTTGGCAGGCACACATAAAAGACCCACACCAAAGAACTAAGCGGACCTCTCCTTGCTCCTCCTCAGCTGGGATCTCCATCCCCACTACACCTTCAGTCCTCTCTGAAAGCTGCTCTGAGAGGACTGAAGGTGTAGAATTCGGTGTGTCACAACCAAGTACTTGCAGTACACCGACGTCCGAATGCAGCAGGCAAATTTCCCTGCCCCAGCTGCTGGACCGTAGAAAGAAGTACACTCCCAGCCATCCACATGCCCAGCGGTTGAATGCTAGCCTTGCTAAATTGCTAGCACTTCAACTGCTGCCTTTTCAGTTGGTAGACTCGGCCCCCTTCCGTGAGTTTGTTCAATGTGCGGTTCCTCAGTGGCAGGTTCCCAAACGCCACTTTTTCTCGCGGAAGGCGATTCCGTCTCTCTACCGGCATGTGGAGGGCAATGTCCATGCCTCGCTGGACAGGGCGGTCAGCGGTAAGGTGCATATTACCGCTGACTCATGGTCCAGCAGGCATGGACAGGGACGGTACCTTTCTTTCACGGCCCATTGGGTCACTCTATTGGCAGCTGGGAGGGATGCAGGACAAGGTGCAGTAGTGTTGGAGGTTGTTCCGCCACCACGCCTCCAAAACGCGACTACTGCTACTGGTTGTGACACACCTCTCTCCTCCACCCCCTCCTCTTCTTCTTCCTCCAGTGCTCTGTCCTTGGAACCAGCGGTGCTCCGTAGGCGTACAAGGGGCTACGCAAGTACGCAGGCAAAAAGATGCCATGCCGTGCTTGCGCTGGTGTGTTTGGGGGACAGGAGCCACACTGGGCCAGAGGTTCTGGCAGCTCTGCAGGGGCAGGCCGAGAGGTGGTTGACGCCACGTCAGCTTAAGCCAGGAATGGTCGTTTCTGACAATGGCACCAACCTCCTCTCCGCCCTGCGACAGGGGCAGCTCACCCATGTGCCCTGCATGGCTCACGTCCTCAACCTGGTGGTGCAGCGGTTCTTGGGCAGGTTCCCAGGCTTACAGGATGTCCTGAGGCAGGCCAGGAAAGTCTGTGTGCATTTCCGCCGATCTTATAATGCCAGTGCTCGGCTGACTGAGCTGCAAAAGGAGCTGAACCTGCCCAAGAACCGCCTAATATCTGACATGCCCACCAGGTGGAACTCAACGTTGGCCATGCTGCAGCGACTGCACACGCAGCAGAGGGCCATCAATGAGTACCTTTGCGACTACGGCACCAGGACAGGGTCAGGGGAGCTTGGTTTTTTTTCCCCACGTCAGTGGAGCATGATCAGGGATGCATGCACTGTCCTCTCACCATTTGAGGAGGCCACGAGGATGGTGAGCAGTGACAGTGCATGCATCAGTGACACTGTCCCTCTTGTCCACCTGTTGGAGCATACGCTGCGTGGGATAATGGACAGGGCACTTGAGGCAGAACAGAGGCAGGAAGAGGAGGACTTCCTTGCCTCTCAAGGCCCCCTTTATCCGGACAGTGTTCCTTCTGTCCCACCCATCACACAGGAAGAGGATGAGGAGGAGGAGGAGGAGGAGGAGGAGGAGGATTGTGTGAGCATGGAGGTGGAGCCTGGCACTCAGCATCAGCAGCAGCAGTCTTTTAGGGATGATGTACAGTCCCAACAAGCCAGTGGACTTGTACGTGGCTGGGAGGAGGTGGCTGGCGATCATGTCATCCTCAGTGACCCAGAAGACTCCGGACCGAATGCCTCAGCTAACCTACGCTGCATGGCCTCCCTGATCCTGCAAAGCCTGCGGAAGGATCCTCGTGTTCTTCGGATCAAGGAGAGGGACCATTACTGGCTGGCCACTCTCCTTGATCCGCGGTACAAGGGTAAGGTTGCGGACCTTATCTTGCCGTCGCAGAGGGAGCAGAGGATGAGACATCTCAGGGAGGCCTTGCAGAAAGGTCTGTGCAACGCGTTCCCAGAAACTGGGAGGCTACAAACTCCTGGTCCTGGGCGACGAGTTGCTGAGGCTTCGGTCAGTGGCAGAAGGAGCGGTGGGGAAGGTGGACGTCTGACCGATGCGTTCAGACAATTTTTTAGTCCGCAGCCCCAAGGTATGATCGGTTCCAGCAACCATCGCCAGCGTCTGATATACATGGTGCAGGAATACCTTGGGGCAAGGTCAGACTTGGACACCTTTCCCACCGAAAATCCTCTGGCTTACTGGGTCCTGAGGATGGATCACTGGCCAGAGCTTGCACAGTATGCAATTGAGCTACTGGCCTGTCCTGCCTCCAGCGTTCTTTCCGAACGCACATTCAGTGCTGCTGGAGGATTTGTGACTGATCATAGGGTGCGCCTGTCCACCGCCTCGGTTGATCGACTGACATTCATCAAAATGAATCAGTCTTGGATCACCACCAGCTACCAGGCACCTGAGGCGGATATAACCGAATAATTTTTAATGTCACATCCCTTCAAGACTGCCTATGCTGATGCTGAGTGACTGTCCTCTTATGTTCACTGACTATCCTCTTCCTCCTCCTCAATGATCCATGCCACCACACCAGTGCCTAAGGCACAATTTTTCAGCCCCTGTTTAACAGGGGCGTGTACTTACAATTTTTAAAAAAAATGCTTCGCAACACGTGTGACTGCTGTGCTCCAAGTACAGTCTCTGTGAGGGCCGTGTTGCAGTGTTGTGGCACCAGCACCAGTGCCTAAGGCACAATTTTTCAGCCCCTGTTTAACAGGGGCGTGTACTTACAATTTTTTAAAAAAATGCTTCGCAACACGTGTGACTGCTGTGCTCCAAGTACAGTCTCTGTGAGGGCCGTGTTGCAGTGTTGTGGCACCAGCACCAGTGCCTAAGGCACAATTTTTCAGCCCCTGTTTAACAGGGGCGGGTACGTACAATTTTTTAAAAAAATGCTTCGCAACACGTGTGACTGCTGTGCTCCAAGTACAGTCTCTGTGAGGGCCGGGTTGCAGTGTTGTGGCACCAGCACCAGTGCCTAAGGCACAATTTTTCAGCCCCTGTTTAACAGGGGCGTGTACTTACAATTTTTTAAAAAAATGCTTCGCAACACGTGTGACTGCTGTGCTCCAAGTACAGTATCTGTGAGGGCCGGGTTGCAGTGTTGTGGCACCAGCACCAGTGCCTAAGGCACAATTTTTCAGCCCCTGTTTAACAGGGGCGTGTACTTACAATTTTTTAAAAAAATGCTTCGCAACACGTGTGACTGCTGTGCTCCAAGTACAGTATCTGTGAGGGCCGGGTTGCAGTGTTGTGGCACCAGCACCAGTGCCTAAGGCACAATTTTTCAGCCCCTGTTTAACAGGGGCGTGTACTTACAATTTTTTAAAAAAATGCTTCGCAACACGTGTGACTGCTGTGCTCCAAGTACAGTCTCTGTGAGGGGTTGCAGTGTTGTGGCACCAGCACCAGTGCCTAAGGCACAATTTTTCAGCCCCTGTTTAACAGGGGCGGGTAATTACAAATCTTGATCTAATAGTTCACAGCAGGGCCCATTCCTGCGCCCACCAAGAGTAACTATGAGGGCCTGCAGTCTTGTGGCAACACCGTCCACCACCACCACCGCCAAAGGCCCAATTTTTCTGCCCTGTTCATCAGGTGCTTGCAATTACAAATCTTGATCTAATAACTCACAGCAGGGCCCATTCCTGCGCCCACCAAGAGTAACTATGAGGGCCTACAGTCTTGTGGCAACACCGTCCACCACCACCGCCAAAGGCCCAATTTTTCTGCCCTGTTCATCAGGTGCTTGCAATTACAAATCTTGATCTAATAACTCACAGCAGGGCCCATTCCTGCGCCCACCAAGAGTAACTGTGAGAGCTTACAGTCTTGTGGCAACACCGTCCACCACCACCCCCAATTTTTCTGCCCTGTTCAACAGGTGCATGCAATTACAAATCTTGATCTATTAACTCACAGCAGGGCCCATTCCTGTGCCCACCAGTCTTGTGGCTACACCAACATCTAATAGGGCAAATTTCTGCAGAGTATATACGCCAGGCCCCTACTTTCAAACATCCAACTTACAAACGACTCCTACTTGCAAATGGAAAGAGAAAACAGGAAGTGAGAGGAAATCTACCCCTAGGAAGGGAAATTCTATCCTGTTAGATTTAATTTGGGAAAAAGGTATCTCCTCTCTACTGATACTTTATCACCAATCCTTGTTTCAATTAAAACCCCACTTTTCCAAAAACATTTGTCATTGGGACGGAAAGTGAGGTGACATGTTCTGAACAGATGTGCAAAGACAGCAAATGTTACAGGGGTGATAACCCCTCCCTATGTTCTCCAAAAAGCTTAAAAATAGATTTTTTTGGGATGGAGCTACACTTCATAATGTACCTGTTCAGATTCTACTTAAGATCAAACCTAAAGCCGCAAGTGGTTTTAAATGGCTTCTTTTTTTCCTTTACAAATGTCATTTTGTGCAAGGACAGTTCTAAACACGGGAAACACATGCCACTTCACAGGCATACTTTAGACACCCCCCAGGTACCATATTTAAAGGAAAATTTCACTTTTTTTTTTTCACTTTATGCATCATTAAAATGACTGCTCCCGAAAAAACGTTAGTTTTTAAAAGTTCTTTTTGCATTGATATATGTCCCCTGGGGCAGGACCCGGGTCCCCAAACCTGTTTTATGACATTAACATGCATATTGGCCGTTGTAATTAGCACTTTTGATTTCGAACGTTCGCGTCCATTATAACGTATAGGGTTCGAAAATTCGCGCGAACTTTCGGTCCGTTCGAAGGTTCTGGTTCGAACCGAACCCGGGGGTGTTCGGCTCATCCCTAACAGGTGCTGCACAGTCTTCCAGAAAACACATCAAAACAGAAATAAACAAACAAAAGTCCTAGCCGTGTCTCGGCTCTAACTATACCATACACCGTCTCTAACTATCAGGCTGAGCAAGCCTACCGCTTGTCAGCTTCTGTAAAGAGTTTTTAAAGGGTTTTACCAACCTTTTGGCTCCTCACAAACCATCCCTGTTTGTGTGTCCCAGGCAGAGAGCAAAGGCTGTTTGCTCAGGTGAGCTTAAATTAGCCTGGAGAGGAGGACTAAGATCCGAACTGGATCATGTCTCAGAGACATCTGAATGTATATGAGAGGAGCCTGGGAGATGTATAAACCCCGAACAGGACTTCTCCTGGCTCTCTCTGGGACGCTCTGCTACAATATATATATATATATATATATAAACGAACACTAAAAAACTATTATTTTTTAAATTGTGTGTGGGAGGGTGTGTGTGTGTGAGGGGGGCTGGACTGCAGTGGGTACAAATACATTTTTAGAGTGAAGATCTGCTTTAACATTTGGCCTAACCACATCTGTAAACGTGTAAAACACATCACCTGCCTGGTTAGTAGGGCTCAGATGACAAATCACAGGGTTGATATTTCCTGTTCAAGGGGAAAAAGTTCTATGAAATTACAATAAAGTTGAACTTAAATGAAGCAACTACTTGTAAATGCAATAAAACACTCAATACGGTGATGTGACTGCTTATGTCAGACATTCTTACACAAGCTACAGGATGAATTTGTATATGTCTCTTTCAAGGTTGCTCAACTATGTCTTGTAAACAGAAACAAGGAAATGAAAAAACGATAGTCGTGACAAAAGACCTTCTAAGTGTGTAAATAATCGTAACAGAAGCCAGCCGTACAGAATAGATTTCTCTTGTTAAGCACGTGTGTTAAACAAGAGAAATCTAAGAGATTCTTCCATCCAGGTGTAGCGCTTACCCTTGGAGGAGCCACTGATGTATGGGTCCCCAGATGGTACCGACCCAAATTCACACCTTCTGAAACACCAAGGCTGAAGGAGGATTTATTTGGGCTGTACATCCAATGGGGCTACAACAAAAACAGCAGAGTAACTAAATAAAATTGATTTGTACAATACAGTTCAATGCGAAGACCATCTTATGCTAGACCCACTGTCCTCCAGGTACCTAAATTCCAAAAACTTGTGGGGTCCTAATTAAATGTGACATTCTCCTAGAGGCTTAAAGGTCCTAGACCTAGAGTCTCTCCAAAACCCCTTCCACTGACCAGTGTGGTACTAAATGTTGGGGCCCTGCTTCCTGCATTGGAGCGCTCAGGTATATTTCTATCCCACAGTAAAGAGTATAAGTCCCCAAACTAGGTCCCAAGTTAGGAGGGCACCTTTCCTTTAGGAGAAGCATAGGGAGAGTATGGTTAGTGGGCTCTCACCATTATGTATTCTTATCGGAAGCCTCAGTGGTGTCCAGAACCTGTGGTGTTAGCGGTGACTCTGGACTTTCTCTGGCGATCATTCATGAAACCTGGCTTCTCCTTCCTTTTCCTCCGTTCCCCCTGCAGCTCAGCTTCTGGGACTTGTTCTTCCTTCTGCTGGAACGACACCTCCCACTAGTCCTTGCTGCTCCCACAGTTCTTTCTCTTACCGGGCAGTGCTGCAGCCAATCAACATCCTCCTGTTGGCTGTCCTGAGCTGTGGGCAAGGCCAAGAACCATAGCTCCCAACTGTCCCTGATTTTGAGGGACTGTCCCTGATTTGAAGCAATGTCCCTCTGTCCTTCATTCCTCCTCATTTGTCCCTCATTTTGGTCTGATCTACATAGATGTATATAAAATGCACTTTTTATCTATTAAAAAGTGTTTTCCAGTGCCAAACCTTCCATCTGATTTCTAAATTGCTGCATTTGTAAATGCCAAAAGCCAGTATAAAATAATAGTAGTGGTAAAAAAGCTTGTGGGTTTAACCAATCTTGTTTTTTTGTACAATTCTCCTTTAAGGGGCGTGGCAAGGGGGTGTGTCCTATACCTACATACTTTTGCTGATAGGTGTCCCTCATTCCCATCTCAAAAAGTTGGGTGGTATGTAAGAACGACCAGCAGCTAATCAGAAATCCTCCTGGCTGGTTGTGAGGCGTGGGTCCTGCCCCTTGCCTGCACCAACAGGCAATCAGTGCTTTGTCCTTTCTCTTCCTCCCTGAAGCTTCAACTCAAGCAGGGAGGAGAGAAAAGATGTCCTGCTGCTGTTCATTATTAGCACTGCTGGGCAAGATTTAAAGAGCCCATTCTAGTACTACACAGGCTAAACAGCATGGATATAGAAATTTCCTGTGCCAGCTGTTGCGTTCAGACAGCCACTGCATTGATGACTGTCTGATTACCTTAAACAGTGACTGTATCTGATGTAGTCACTGTTTGGCCCACAATTTTCCAGCTCGATTTTTCAGTTGAAGTTTGTCAAGCTGGCACTTCTCAAAATTTGGCCTATTTAGAAGGAAGAGAGGGGCACCAATCAAACTACACCAAAGTACAATCATTACAAACAACATGTACAGTACACTAAATAAATTCAGCACACACCGGGGTTGATTTTTTAAAGGAAAAAGGACTGTGAACTTTGCAAAGAATATGCAATCACATGCAAGGAAAATGAAAAGAAAAACTGAAAATTTCCTATCAATTACTTACCGTAATTTTCCTTTCCTGATGGACTCCATGGCAGCCTATGTGTGGGGTTAACCCCGCCTCCTCTCCAATGCTATAGGACCCCATTCCCATAAATGTGAACTCACAGCCAGAGACTGCGTTCCGTAACTAGCCAACTCTTGATCCATGGGTGGAAACTCCGTCTGCCATGGAGTCCATCAGGAAAGGAAAATTACGGTAAGTATTTGATAGGAAATTTTCAGTTTTCCTGACAGACTCAATGGCAGCCTATGTGTGGGAAATAACTAGCCAAACCACACCGTGGTATGCTGATCAAAAAAATAAATTTAATTTGCCCCATCAACTTAAACCAAAGTTTACAGAAGATATGGATGCAGGTTCCACACAATAGTGTATCATAAAGGTGTTTATGGAGGCCCATGAGGCCGCCCTGCATATGACATCCGGAGCCAGGTGTCGGGCTGCCGCCCAGGAAGTAGCGATGCCCCTGGTCGAATGTGCATCCGGTGGAGCCAAGCCCTTAGCCCTATAAGTCTGCTGGATAGTCTGGACAATCCAGGATGCGATCGTTCTGGAAGAAGGTGGCAAAGAAACCAGACTTCCCATCTGTGGCCCAGGCTATGGTGCTATCCAGCTTATTGATGAATAATGAGGGCCCATTAAAAGGGATCCTACACCAGGCCTGTTTTGACGCCAGGTTGGCAAGCCAAGGGCGCAACCATAGGGCCCGCTTGGCATAGCCCAGGCCAACAGGCAGATAATGTCAATAGAAGCTTCCCCCAAAAAGGTCAATGCCAGCTTCTGGCTCCTGCACGGCTGAGCCCCTGGCTACTTCTTCCGAGACACCCCTGAGCACCAAATCCACATTCTTCATCCATGCCCGAGGGGAAGCTGGTGCTCACTGCCCGCAGGATTTCCCACAGAGGCAGGGGCTGAAGCAGCTTTTATCGTCCCAATACTTTTGGTAATATATTGTATAACAGCTTCCACTCTTCTGGGAGTTGAGGAGTTTTACTTTTGGTAAAATAGTGTATATATAGGACTCTTTCACAATGTATCCAGCAGGGCCAGTTTCTCCCCCAAACAGATGCACTCTAATTTGTCTAACATCTAGATTTTCACCAATTCAATGAAAAATCCATGTCCTAGCTACATTTACGATATTTATAATAGGCAAATTTTACTTTGCCTGGTTCTGATTGCTAATAAACATTTACCTTTAAATACCAAACCACTGATTTTATCTATGACTCGCCATTGATTTTATTGGTAACTCACTATTGATATACTGTAAATGGAAGACCCGCTATGCTCGATTCTACCCATTGCACACTCAACACCCTGTCAATAGGATTTTGAGAAGCAATCCTCGTTGGCATAAGCTGGCATTTTCCCACTGCACTACCAGTCAGGTAACTTTATAAAAATTAAGAATAATTGATGGTCAATGAATATTGGCTCAAGCTTTTTTATTTTATTTTTTTATAAATACACTGTCTATATCAGGTTGATATTTAAAAAGACAAAATGTATGGCAAACAGGAGAGGTTTGAGAGGGTCTGGAACCCATGGATGCACTATATACTGTCCCCTATTTGAATTGGAGGATAGGGATAAGGGTGGCATGGATCCTGGGCCAAGAGGAGAGCTGATTTCCACCTTTTTCTCTTTATTTCTTTTTTGATTCCTACTTTCACTAATACTGCCTCTTTCATTTGAAGCTATCTGCCCTTTCTTTTCTTTTTTTAAGGATAGATAATGATTGCCACTCTTATGGTAATGGATAAATGAGCATTCAGTATGGGATTCCGGGTCTAGGGCACATCCACTAGTCTACATTGGCATCACTTCTACTGCTTGGGCAACCAGCCATTGCACTGTGACTTGGACTTGGGGCAAGATAATGATTGCCACTCTTATGGAATTGGGAAAATTAGTGTTCAAGATGGGATTCTGGGTCTAGGGCACATCCACTAGTCTACATTGGCCTCACTTCTACTGTTTGGACAACCAGCAGTTGCACTGAGACTTGGACCCTCCCTGCTGAAGCTAGAATTGATCTAATGACTGATTATGATGCCTTGCTAAATATACTTATAGTTTTATACCATTCTCCCATTGTGCTAATGAAATGTCATAAATGAAAGACTATATCCCCCGTACACTCGATCAGATTTTCCAACAACAAATGTTGGATGTGAGCTTGTTGGCGGAAAGTCCGACCGTGTGTATGCTCCATCGAACATTTGTTGTCGGACTTTCCGCCAACAAATGTTGGCTAGCAGGTTCTCAAATTTTCCGCCAACAAATGTTTGTTGATGGACTTTCCGATCGCGTGTACACAAGCCCATCGGACAAAAGTCCACGCATGCTCGGAATCAAGTACGAGCCGGAGATATAACTAGCATTCGTAATGGAGTACGTCTTGTACGTCACTACGTTCGTAATTATTGGCCAACATTTGTGTGAATGCAAGACAGGTTGGAGCCAACATTCTTCGAACAAAAATCCACGGTTTTGTTGTCGGAAAGTCCGATCGTGTGTACGAGGCAAATCTTGTAAAAATGTTTTATGAAATGAAAAAAAACTGTTAAAACAGAAAAAAGTTGTAGACAGGTAAATTGTTTGTTGCTATTTTTATATCCGTTAATGAATTTTATGCTTTGCATGAGATTTGCTTTGAATGCCCGCAACCTGAGATCACAGGATGTGCAGTAGCTGAATTTGCAACATAAGTGCCACCAAAACCATATCAAGAGGATATTTAGAATTTACAAAACAAAACATATTCACTCCATGTGATGGCTATCGAAACTGTTCTGACTTTGTGTTCTTGTCAGGATGAGACTAGATGACATGCAAAACATCAGCTATACAAGTCAGAGGCAAATCTTGTAAGTGCTATGTGTCCCATTTTAGGAGTCAATTATGAAAAGCTTTCGTCTAAGGTGAGCCTGTGTTTTGACTAAAATAGGCAAAATAACAGCTTGGCTTGGTAGCGGGCACTGCTAAGTACTTTGCATTTTCTTTGCTGTCCTCATCTGCCATCGGAGATAAAAAAAAAAAAAAAATGGTTTATCACCAGGCCTGAGTGCTGTCATGGGGGAATGGGGGTTTGATATGTATAACCCTAATAAAGTTGAGGCCGCGAAAGCTGGTTGGGGTGGTGGGTAACTGAACAGCCCTGGGCTTCAAAGAAGTTTGGATGCCGAACTCAAACCAGTTTGAAATCAATGGGAGCCAAATCTGTCACATTGAAATTGCCAATTTTCTGGGCTAACATGCAAAGGGGTGTCAGAAAATTGCATGGGGGGTGGGGGAGTTGGGACTGTCCAGGGGGCACATGTATTAAAAAATGTTTTGTATTGCAATTTGTTTTTTAAATTCCATACAGCCAGTGATTATTATTATTTTTTTTTATGACTGACAATTATAACAAAGGAGAAAAGTTTAGAATTGCTGGAAAATTACTTTACCAGATTTTTTGCTTTAAAAGAGAAGCATAATAACAAACATGTTATACTTACCTTACCTGATCTGTGGTTCCACCTCTTCATCGGGTGCCCCATCGGACAGCTGCTTTCCCTGGGGCACCCCTGCAGGCACGCTAATGAGTCCCACTGCTGCGTCCATTGACACAGACAGCAGGACTCAGCCCCGGCCCCTGGCTCCCGTGTCACTGGATTTGATTGACAGCAGCGGGAGCCAATCAATCTATCCAATCAGACAGCGGCTGGAGTCACTGGGCTCGTGTACATCGCTGGAGCAATCAGTTCAGGTAAGAAAAAGGGGGGCTCTGGGGGAAGCTGCAGCACAGAAGGTTTTTCACCTTAATGCATAGAATGCATTAAGGTGAAAAACCAAGAGACTTCACACCCCCTTTACACTATTTCAGTTTTTGCTTTTGTGAATGTAAGCCACAGTGAGTCCCCCCAAAATGCATACTGGACCCTTTGAGTCTAATGTGGATTTAAAGGGTGTACCTCACATAAAAAAACAATAGATCCCCCAGGAAATCCATACCAGGCCCTTCAGGTCTATTTCAGATTTAAGGGGCACTCCACACAAAAAAAATGCATTAAGTCCCTCCTAAAAATTTATATTAGACCCTTAATCTGAGCATGCAGCCTTGCTTACTGAGAAAGGGGAGAAAAAAGCGTGCGCCTCTCCCCTTCCTGAACCATACCAGGCCACATGCCCTCAACATGAAAGGGGGGGGGGGTGCCCTGGCAAAGCACCTTGTCCCCATGTCGATGAGGACTTCCACACAACCCTTGCTGGGAAGTTGTGTAGGTCTGTAGGCAGGGGCTTATCGGAATTTGGAATCCCCCCTAATGTTAAGGGGGCCCCAAAAATTGCCCCAACCATGTGAAAGAATATGGTGTACATAGTACCCCTATTGATTCACAAAAAAGTTGTAGCCTAGAAATAAAGACACTCAAACATTTTAAAAAGTCCTTTATTAAAAAAAAAAAAAAAACTTTGTTGTAAAGCCATTGTCAGTCATGATGCCCGCTGCTACCGCCTCACCAAACGAGAAAATCCCAGCACAAACTGTCATCAGCTATATAACAACTCCTGGACCATAATCCAGGCGGCCCTGCTCCTTGTGACGTCACCACCCATCATGCCCTGGGTGGTAATGTCACAAGGGGTGGGGCCTCCGGATGATGACAGCAGGTGACCCCGCCTCATGGCTATATACAGTGGTGTGAAAAAGTGTTTGCCCCCTTCCTCATTTCCTGTTCCTTTGCATGTTTGTCACACTTAAGTGTTTCGGAACATCAAACCAATTTAAACAATAGTCAAGGACAACACAAGTAAACACAAAATGCAATTTGTAAATGAAGGTGTTTATTATTAAAGGTGAAAAAAAATCCAAACCATCATGGCCCTGTGTGAAAAAGTGATTGCCCCCCTTGTTAAAACATACTATAACTGTGGTTGTCCACACCTGAGTTCAATTTCTCTAGCCACACCCAGGCCTGATTATTGCCACACCTGTTCACAATCAAGGCATCACTTAAATAGGAGCTGCTTGACACAGTAAGGTCCACCAGAAGATCCTTAACCAGTTCAATACCCGGCCATAGTCATATGACGCCCACAAGGTGGATCTACCATCCTGGTTGGGCGTCATATGACGTCCTCGGATTCCCGGCCGCCTGGGGGGCGCGCGCGCGCCGCCGGCGGCGCGCGCGCGCGCGGCATCGCTCGGGACCCGGTGCGAGTGCCCGGCGGCCGCGATGTCCGCCGGGCACCCGCGATTGCCCGTTAAAACAACGGGACCGGGCGGGACCGTGGAGCTGTGTGTGTAAACACACAGCTCCACGTCCTGTCAGCGGGGAGGAGACCGATCATGTGATCCCAGTACAGAGGATCACATGATCGGTCTCCTCCCCTTAAGTCCCCTCCCCCTACAGTTAGAATCACTCCTATTAGGGACACACATTAACCCCTCCAGCGCCCTCTAGTGTTAACCCCTTCCCTGACAGTCACATTTACACAGTAATCATTGCAATTTTATAGCAACGATCGCTGTGTAAATGTGAATGGTTCCAAAAATGTGTCAAAAGTGTCCGAAGTGTCCGCCGCAATGTCGCAGTCACGAAAAAAAAATCGCAAATCGCCGCCATTACTAGTAAAAAAAAAAAAAAAAAAAATTCAATAAATCTATCCCCTATTTTGTAGACGCTATAACTTTTGCGCAAACCGATCAATATACGCTTATTGCGATTTTTTTTACCAAAAATATGTAGAAGAATACGTATCAGCCTAAACTGAGGAAAAAAATTGTATTTTTTTTAAAAAATGGGATATTTATTATAGCAAAAAGTAAAAAATATTGTGTTTTTTTTCAAAATTGTCGCTCTTCTTTTGTTTATAGCGCAAAAAATAAAAACCGCAGGGGCGATCAAATACCACCAAAAGAAAGCTCTATTTGTGGGAAAAAAAAGGACGTCAATTTTGTTTGGGTGTAACGTTGCACGACCGCGCAATTGTTAGTTAAAGCGACGCAGTGCCGAATCGCAAAAAGTGCTCTGGTAAGGAAGGGTGTTTAAAAGCCCTGTATTGAAGCGGTTAAAAGCTACACATCATGCCGAGACCCAAAGAAATTCAGGAACAATTGAGAAAGAAAGTAATTGAGATCTATCAGTCTGGAAAGGGTTATAAAGCCATTTCCAAAGCTTTGGGAATCCAGCGAACCACAGTGAGAGCCATTATCCACAAATGGCGAAGACATGGAACAGTGGTGAACCTTCCCAGGAGTGGCCGGCCGCCCAAAATTACCCCAAGAGCGCAGCGACGACTCATCCAAGAGGTCACAAAAGACCCCACAACAACGTCCAAGGAACTGCAGGCCTCACTTGCTTCAGTTAAGGTCAGCGTTCATGCCTCCACCATCAGGAAAAGACTGGGCAAAAATGGCCTGCATGGCAGAGTTCCAAGGAAAAAAACACTGCTGAGCAAAAAGAACATCAAAGCTCGTCTCAATTTCTCCACAACACATCTTGATGATCCCCAAGACTTTTGGGACAACATTCTGTGGACCGATGAGACAAAAGTGGAACTCTTTGGGAGGTGTGTGTCCAAGTATATCTGGCGTAGAAGGAACACTGCATTTCAGAAAAAGAACATTATACCAACAGTAAAATATGGTGGTGGTAGTGTGATGGTCTGGGGCTGTTTTGCTGCTTCAGGACCTGGAAGACTTGCCGTGATAAAAGGAACTATGAATTCTGCTGTCTACCAAGAGATCCTGAAGGAGAATGTCCGACCATCTGTTCGTGTACTCAAGCTGAAACGAACTTGGGTTCTGCCGCAGGACAATGATCCTAAACACACCAGCAAGTCCACCACCGAATGGCTGAAGAAAAACAAAATGAAGACTTTGGAGTGGCCTAGCCAAAGTCCTGACCTGAATCCTATTGAGATGTTGTGGTATGACCTTAAAAAGGCCGTTCATGCTCGAAAACCCTCTAATGTAACTGAATTAAGACAATTCTGCAAAGATGAGTGGGCCAAAATTCCTCCAGGACGCTGTAAAAGCCTCATTGCACGTTATCGCAAACGCTTGGTTGCAGTTGTTGCTGCTAAGGGTGGCCCAACCAGTTATTAGGTTTAGGGGGCAATCACTTTTTCACACAGGGCCATGATGGTTTGGATTTTTTTTCACCTTTAATAATAAACACCTTCATTTACAAATTGCATTTTTGTGTTTACTTGTGTTGTCCTTGACTATTGTTTAAATTGGTTTGATGTTCCGAAAACACTTAAGTGTGACAAACGTGCAAAGGAACAGGAAATGAGGAAGGGGGCAAACACTTTTTCACACCACTGTAAGTAATAGCACACAGCTGACCCAGCATTACAGCAGGAGAGAGCATCAGGAGAACATTGGAGGAAGAACAGAGGGAGAAGACAGTGAAGAGAGCAGAACCGGCAGCTGGAGAAGACAGCGGATAGAAGAGAACCGGCAGCGGGAGAAGAAATCAGAAGCAGTAGAGACGCCGGAGCTGCTTTAATAAATTACTTTGTCAAAAAACAGTGTACTGCTTTTATTTTTGACATTTTTTTTGAGTGAATGGGTAGGGGTACAATGTACCCCATACTCATTCACATAGGGTGGGGGGATGGGATCTGGTAAAATCTGGTCAAAGGGGGCTTCCAGATTCCAATAAGCCCCCCCGCCTGCAGACCTCGACAACCACTGGCTATGGTTGTCCCTATCAACATGGAGACAAGGTGCTTTGGGGTGGGGGGCACCTACCCCACCCCCCCATGTTGAGGGCATATGGCCTGGTATGGTCCAGGAGGGGGGGCGCTCGCCCGTCCCCCCCATTCCTGACCTGCCGGGCTGCATACTCAGATAAGGGTCTGGTATGGATTTTGGGGGGAACCCCACGCCAAAACAATTAGGGTTCCACTTAAAATCCATACCAGACCAAAGGGTCTGAGGGTCTGGTATGCTCTTAGGGGGGAGCCCCACACATTTTTTTTCCATTTTGGTGAGGGTTCCAATTTAAGATCCTCAGCGCACAAGCCGCACTGCAAGTCGGATCATCATGATCCGACTTTTGGTGCAACTTCTATTCAAATCAATGGGCTCTCATAGGGAACCATTGATTTTGACATGTCAATAAAAAATAAACTTAACGAGGCTTAGCCTGGGCTCACACTATTGCGAATTCGCAGCGGTGGAAAACACTGCGAATTCGCAGGACATTTGAAAACCCATTGTTTTCAATGAGGCATGTTCACATATGTCCGGTGCATGCGCACTGCGCATTGCAGAAAAACCGCCACCAACTTTGGTGTGGTGCGGATCAGGTGCGAATTCAGGCCCATTATCTTCCAAGGGCACACATCTGATTCGCATCTGGCTTGCGTTCTGAACAGAAATTCGCAAGTCATTGTACTACCTCTAAGGGGGAAGTCCACGCCCAATTTAAAAAAAGAAAAACGGCATGGGTTCCCCCTCCAGGAGCATACCAGGCCCTTAGGTCTGGTATGGATTTTATGGGTACCCCCTACGCCGTAAAAAACGGCGTGGGTGTACCCTTAAAATCCATACCAGACCTAAGGGCCTGGTATGCCTCTGGAGGGGGAACCCATGCCGGTTTTTTTATAAAAATTTGGCATGGATTTCCCCTCAGAAGTAGTACAATGAGTTGCGAATTTATGTTAGCAGCTGATTCGGACCTAAAACGCAGACACACCGCAGAACAGCCGACGTTTCACTGCGCAGTCACGTAGGGCCTTCAATTCGCACCGCACTAGTCTGAACCCAGGCTCAATGTGGCTGTATCCAGCGTTTAGCCTTGTTTAGCAAATCTTACCAGCGCCAGACGTTTTTACAGCTCTAACGCCGGTCCTCAGAACGCGGCCCTGGGTTTTTTTTTACAGCTTGAAAATGTATATTCCACTTACAACTCCTAAAAGCCTGTCTGTACATGGACACATAGAATGACATGAAGAGGCATTTTTAAGCTGGAAAAAAAAAACTTCTGATGCTGCTAAAAGCAGCTGTAAAAACACCCTGTGTGCATGAGGCCTTACTTTCTGGTCAGATTTTAGGTCATGACACAGGAAGGAGTTGACCAGCTGATCCCATTAGCACACACCCTGCATTATTTACCCTCAGCTGGTCAATTCCTCCCTGTTTCATGACCTAAAGTCTAACCAGGAAGTAAGGCAGAAGTAATATAGCAATTTGTTTAACCACTTTACGATCGGCGCACGACGATGTACGTCCCTTTTTTGAAGAGGGACGATCGGTGGCGGGAGAGGTGCCCCCCCTCCCGCCGCTCTCCCGCGCCTTCCGCCGCTTACCAGAGCCGTCGGCAGCGGCGATCGGGTCCTATCCGTGGCTGGGTATAGAGACGAGTGAGGCTAAGATGGCGCCCACCCGTCTCTATACCATAGCAGGGCGGAAGCAAAGTCAAAACGTCACTTCCGCCCATACGTCTTAAAGGCACATTTTTGAAATGTAATTTTTTTAAATGACATTTATTTTTTATTTTTTTTGCATTTAAGTCCAAATATGAGATCTGAGGACTTTTTGACCCCAGATCTCATATTTAAGAGTACCTGTCATGCTTTTTTTTCTATTACAAGGGATGTTTACATTTCTTGTAATAGGAATAAAAGTGAGACAATTTTTTTTTTTTTAAAAAACAGTGTAAAAATAAATAAAATCAAGAAAAATAAATAAGAAAAATTTTTTTTTTTTAAAGCGCCCCGTCCCGACGAGCTCGCGTGCAGAAGCGAACGCATACGTGAGTAGCGCTCGCATATGAAAACGGTGGTCAAACCACACATGTGATGTATCGCCGTGATCGGTAGAGCGAGAGCAATAATTATAGCCATAGACCTCCTCTGTAACACAAAACATGCAACCTGTAGAATTTTTTAAACGTCGCCTATGGAGATTTTTGAGGGTAAAAGTTTGATGCCATTCCACGAGCGGGCGCAATTTTGAAGCGTGACATGTTGGGTATCAATTTACTTGGCGTAACATTATCTTTCACAATATATAAAAAAATTGGACTAACTTTACTGTTGTCTTATTTTTTTATTCAAAAAAGTGAATTTTTTCCCAAAAAAGTGCGCTTGTAAGACCGCAGCGCAAATACGCTGTAAAAAAAAGTATTGCAACGACCGCCATTTTATTCTCTAGGGTGTTAGAAAAAAAACAATATATAATGTTTGGGGGTTCTAAGTAATTTTCATGTAACATGTAAACACCTAAAATCCAAAACGAGGCTGGTCTTAAAGTGGTTAAACAGCTATGGAGAGAGGGAGGCAAGCCTGTGTAGATTTAATGAAAAGTTTTATTTTTGCAAAATAAGTACATTAATGCTATATTGGTAGCTGGAGTTGCTGGAATTCAGAAAAAAAAGGTGAACTTAGCCTTTAGGATTTATTTTACCCTTAGGCGCGAAGGGGTTAACTTTAAAGTCTGTTAATGAGGCAAGGGGTGGAGACCATAGGCGTCGCCAGGGTGTGGCTATCGAGTCTGGAGCCCCGAATGTGGAGCCAATAGCCCAGAGTCTCATCGGGTTGCGGCTGCGGCGGGCGGCATTGGAGGTGGAGGAGAGACGAGCAGGCGGACGAGCAGAGATGACATCATCTCTCTCCGCCCGCCAGTCACCACTCTTCCGCCCTCACAGCCAGGCCACTTCAATGTGGGAGCGATGTGCGGTGGGGAGCAGAGGGATGACATTATCTCTCACTGCCCGCCACACATCAGTGATCATCCACCCTCACAGCGCGGGCCTTTTAAATGTCGGAGGTGCGGCGTGGAGCAGAGAGATTACATCATCTCTCACTGCCCGCCCTGCATCTCCGCTCTCCTGCCCTCACTAAATAGACCAGTACTGCCAGCCTGCCACCAATGCAGCGACAATGCACATTTGGTGGCACTGGATTGCATGGCAAGTGACAATCTGCAAATGGTGGCAAGTGACAATCTGCAAATGGTGGCAAGTGACAATCTGCAAATGGTGGCAAGTGATGTGGCAAGTGACAATCTGCAAATTGTGGCAAGTTACATGGTAAGTGAAGTGGCAAGTGACAATCTGCAAATGGTGGCAGGTAACGTGGCAAGTGACAATCTGCAAATGGTGGCAGGTGACGTGGCAAGTGATAATCTGCAAATGGTGGCATGTGACAATCTGCAAATGGTGGCAAGTGACATGGCAAGTGACAATCTGCAAATGGTGGCAAGTGACAATCTGCAAATGTTGGCAAGTGATGTGGCAAGTGACAATCTGCAAATGGTGGCAAGTGATGTGGCAAGTGACAATCTGCAAATGGTGGCAAGTGACATGGCAAGTGACAATCTGCAAATGGTGGCAAGTGACAATCTGCAAATGTTGGCAAGTGACGTAGCAAGTGACAATCTGCAAATGGTGGCAAGTGATGTGGCAAGTGACAATCTGCAAATGGTGGCAAGTGATGTGGCAAGTGACAATCTGCAAATGGTGGCAAGTGATGTGGCACGTGACAATCTGCAAATGGTGGCAAGTGACAATCTGCAAATGGTGGCAAGGGACAATCTGCAAATGGTGGCAGGTGATGTGGCAAGTGACAATCTGCAAATGGTGGCAAGTGACAATCTGCAAATGGTGGCAAGTAATGTGGCAAGTGACAATCTGCAAATGGTGGCAAGTGACAATCTGCAAATGGTGGCAAGTGATGTGACACGTGACAATCTGCAAATGGTGGCAAGTGACATTCTGCAAATGGTGGCAAGTGATGTGGCTCGTGACAATCTGCAAATGGTGGCAAATGATGTGGCAAGTGACAATCTGCAAATGGTGGCAAGTGATGTGGCACGTGACAATCTGCAAATGGTGGCAAGTGACAATCTGCAAATGGTGACAGGTGACGTGACAAGTGACAATCTGCAAATGGTGGCAAGTGACAATCTGCAAATGGTGACAGGTGACGTGACAAGTGACAATCTGCAAATGGTGGCAGATGACAGTGGCAAGATCTTTTGCAGACCTAGCAACTCCCCTGGTGGAGACTATGGCTACACTGCAGTGCAAGGAAATGTCCAGAATATAATGCTGAAGAACAAGATATAGTCTCATAAGTCTCATATAATATCCAGTGGAGGACATAAAACTAGTAGACTGTGATCTGCAAGCCAGGTGCAGCCCTGGAGCGTTACAGGGAAGTTTGTATTGGTTTATTCAAGCAGAGTTTTTTTCCAGTTATATACCAATAATCTATAATATGCTAAGGAGTAGCCACGCACATCATAATTGCGCAAGTTCTAGTGTCAGACTTTTAAAGTCCTGGAAACTCCTTACACTCATTTTGTTTTTAGCAGACTGAATTTATTTCATGAAACTGCCCTGTGATTAAAAACAGAAGTTTACTTGAAAGTGAAACTCCAGTTTTGTTAGGAAAGAAAACAATACTCTCTATTAGAACTATGTATATATTGCAATATATTTAGGTGCAAGTCTTCCCATTCTCTTTCTCAAGCTGACTTATGCCGCGTACACACGATCGGAAATGCTGCCAGCAAAACTCTGATGTGAGCTTTTTGTCGTAAAATGCGACCGTGTGTATGCTCCATTAGTGTTTTGCTGGTGGAATTCCAGCCAGCAAAAGATTGGGAGCATGTTCTCTATTTTTCGGTCGGGAAAAGTCCCTATCCAAAAATGCCATAGTCTGTATGCAATTTGGACGCGCAAAAAATCACGCATACTCGGAAACAATTTGACGCATGCTAGGAAGCATTAAAGTTAATTTTCTTGGCTCTTCGTAGTGTTGTACGTCAATGCGTTCTTGACGGTCGAAAGTTCCGAGAACTTTTGTGTGACCGCGTGTATGCAAGCCAAGCTTGAGCGGAATTCCATCGGAAAAACCATCCAAGATTTTTCGGACGGAAATTCCGCTCATGTGTATGGGGCATTAGTAGGGGCTTGTGTTTTCACTACAACTACCTCATATCAGTCTAAAGCCCCATACACACGGTCGGAAAATCTGACCACCAAATCCATCGGATTTGGTCCGACGGATTTAGTCCGACACTGGTGTTGCATACACACGGTCGGACAATGTTGTCGGAAAATCCGATCATTCTGAACGTGGTGACGTTTGTTGCCTACGACGGGACTACGTAGAGGCTAGTAGCCAATAGCTTTGGTCTTGTAATGTGATCTGAGCATGCGTGGCACTTTGTCCGTCGGAATTCGCTACACACGATCGGAATTGGTGTGATCAGACTTTGTTGTCGGAAAATCTTTAGAGCAGGAGATACAACTTTGTCCGTCGGACAATCCGATGGAAACTGTCCGATGGTGCCTACACACGGTCGGAATTTCCGACAACATTGTCCGATAGGACAGAATCCATCGGAAAATCCGACCGTGTGTATGGGGCTTAATGCCCTTTACACACGATTTTTGTCCGATTTTTTTTGTTTTTTGTCCGATTTTTGTCCGAAGGTTGTTGGCTTAAACTTGTCTTGCAAACTTGTCCAGCGGCAAAGTGGCTCTCCTGTGCCAGATCACGTACCTACTAATCACATACCTGTGATTAGTCACAGCACAAGCCAATCAGCGGGTGCCGGCCAATGGATGACCGCTGTCACCCGCTGATCGGCAAGGAGAAAGACAGAACAGAGCATCCTCGGTTTCCGGGGACAGTCCCCGGATTGAGGACACTGTCCCCGAACAAGTCTGTCCCCGGTTTGGTTCCCGGATTGGAATTTGTACAGGGGCTGGGGCAATTTCAAAGACAGCCCGTGCAGAATAAAAAAAAATTAAAATCTGAATTGCACCCCCCATCCTCTGCCGCTCCTACTAGCTTATGCTGGTTTATTTTTTTACATTATTTGTGCCCCTTTTTGATGATAATGTTCTGGTCGGAGGGGAGGGACTATTTCTTCAGTTTCGGGGCACATGCTCATTCAGCTCCGCTCGCATGTTCTCCTGCCTTGGCTCAAGTCCCGGCCAGCCGCCTGCCTGTTTATCTCCTTGCCTTTCCTGGTGGAGTGATCTTCCTCTGCTCCCCACCCAGTAGTGCCTGGGGCCCGGAGAGTAAGACTCGACAGGCTGTGAGGCGGGCGGCGGTGGCAGAGATGGGCAAAGAGTCGCCGATTGCTGCGATTACTAGTAAAAAAAAAAATATGTCCCCGGATTTCATTTTAAAAATCTGGTCACCTTAAAATAGGATGTAGCACAATACAATGTGCATTTGAAGTATACTCGTTAATCAAACAAATCATTGTGTATCTGCATAGTCCCATTAAATAGTGAAAACCACTGTATAATGAAGTGACAGTTCATATATCTTCACAGTGCTTCTGGTGAACCACCACCTTCAGGTGCAATGCCTGCTCACCTCAAATACCAGACCCTACTACAGAGTCTAATATGCCTCTGACCGATTCCTCCTATAGGAGGAACAGAAAGAAACCCTTTTCCTCCCTTCCCGGGGTATAGCTGCTGCCAAATCATTTGGTGGAGGGGGGGGGGGGGGAATTATGGTGAGGAGTTGTTTTTCAGGGGTTGGGTTTGGCCTCTTAGTTCCAGTGAAGGGAACTCTTAAGGCATCAGCATACCAAGACATTTTGGACAATTTCATGCTCCCAACTTTGTGGGAACAGTTTGGGGATGTCCCCTTCCTGTTCCAACATGACTGAGCACCAGTGCACAAAGCAAGGTCCATAAAGACATGGATGAGCGAGTTTGGAGTGGAGGAACTTGACTGGCCTGCACAGAGTCTTAACCTGAAGCAGGGGCGGACTGAAAACTCATGGGGCCCCCGGGCAATAGGAGATTATGGGGCCCCCCAGGCAATCAGAGATTATGGGGCCACACAGTAAGGATGGGCCCGGTGCTCGATGCGAACCCACGTTCGCATCGAGCACCGGGCGTTCGCTCGCTCGGCGAGCCCAGAACTATTTTGGCCGCTCGCATCACGTTCGTGTGATGCGAGCGGCCCCGCAATGCATTGCGGCCGGCGCGGCCGACGCAGTGCATTGCTGGCTGATGATTGGCCAAGCATGCACTGTGACCCCGCATGCTTGGCCAATCACAGCCCCGGAAACTCGAAGAGCCATAATTGGCTACAGGCAGGACGCCTGTAGCCAATTACAGCTCAGGGGCTGTAGTACACGCCCCCCCCCCTATAAAACGCCGCCACGCCGTCTGCGCCGGTCACATGCTGTTCCGGCGCAGATTGAGCAGGCTGTTTCTGTGACACTCTGCTGCATTTAGATAGTTAGAGAGATTCACTTACAGAGATTGAGTTAGATAGATTCAGTTACAAAGATTGATTGACAAAGAGGGGCTTGTAGTGTGCTCGTGGCAGGCAGGCAGAGCTCCTATATTTTGTTACCAGAAGCACCTATAGGACTTGTAGTGTGTTCGTGGCAGGCAGGCAGAGCTCCTATATTTTGTTACCAGAAGCACCTATAGGACTTGTAGTGTGTTAGTGGCAGGCAGGCAGAGCTCCTATATTTTGTTACCAGAAGCACCTATAGGACTTGTAGTGTGTTCGTGGCAGGCAGGCAGAGCTCCTATATTTTGTTACCAGAAGCACCTATAGGACTTGTAGTGTGTTAGTGGCAGGCAGGCAGAGCTCCTATATTTTGTTACCAGAAGCACCTATAGGACTTGTAGTGTGTTCGTGGCAGGCAGGCAGAGCTCCTATATTTTGTTCCCAGAGGCACCTATAGGACTTGAAGTGTGTTAGTCCCATTACACACACAGAGCTATATTTTCTTCCCAGAAGCACCTATAGGACTTGAAGTGTGTTAGTCCCATTACACACACAGAGCTATATTTTCTTCCCAGAAGCACCTATAGGACTTGAAGTGTGTTAGTCCCATTACACACACAGAGCTATATTTTGTTCCCAGAAGCACCTATAGGACTTGAAGTGTGTTAGTCCCATCACACACACAGAGCTATATTTTGTTCCCAGAAGCACCTATAGGACTTGAAGTGTGTTAGTCCCATCACACACACAGAGCTATATTTTCTTCCCAGAAGCACCTATAGGACTTGAAGTGTGTTAGTCCCATCACACACACAGAGCTATATTTTGTTCCCAGAAGCACCTATAGGACTTGAAGTGTGTTAGTCCCATCACACACACAGAGCTATATTTTCTTCCCAGAAGCACCTATAGGACTTGAAGTGTGTTAGTCCCATCACACACACAGAGCTATATTTTGTTCCCAGAAGCACCTATAGGACTTGAAGTGTGTTAGTCCCATCACACACACAGAGCTATATTTTGTTCCCAGAAGCACCTATAGGACTATAAGTGTGTTAGTCCCATCACACACACAGAGCTATATTTTGTTCCCAGAAGCACCTATAGGACTTGAAGTGTGTTAGTCCCATCACACACACAGAGCTATATTTTGTTCCCAGAAGCACCTATAGGACTTGAAGTGTGTTAGTCCCATTACACACACAGAGCTATATTTTCTTCCCAGAAGCACCTATAGGACTTGAAGTGTGTTAGTCCCATTACACACACAGAGCTATATTTTGTTCCCAGAAGCACCTATAGGACTTGAAGTGTGTTAGTCCCATCACACACACAGAGCTATATTTTCTTCCCAGAAGCACCTATAGGACTTGAAGTGTGTTAGTCCCATCACACACACAGAGCTATATTTTGTTCCCAGAAGCACCTATAGGACTTGAAGTGTGTTAGTCCCATCACACACACAGAGCTATATTTTCTTCCCAGAAGCACCTATAGGACTTGAAGTGTGTTAGTCCCATCACACACACAGAGCTATATTTTGTTCCCAGAAGCACCTATAGGACTTGAAGTGTGTTAGTCCCATCACACACACAGAGCTATATTTTGTTCCCAGAAGCACCTATAGGACTTGAAGTGTGTTAGTCCCATCACACACACAGAGCTATATTTTCTTCCCAGAAGCACCTATAGGACTTGAAGTGTGTTAGTCCCATCACACACACAGAGCTATATTTTCTTCCCAGAAGCACCTATAGGACTTGAAGTGTGTTAGTCCCATCACACACACAGAGCTATATTTTGTTCCCAGAAGCACCTATAGGATTTGAAGTGTGTTAGTCCCATTACACACACAGAGCTATATTTTCTTCCCAGAAGCACCTATAGGACTTGAAGTGTGTTAGTCCCATTACACACACAGAGCTATATTTTCTTCCCAGAAGCACCTATAGGACTTGAAGTGTGTTAGTCCCATCACACACACAGAGCTATATTTTGTTCCCAGAAGCACCTATAGGACTTGAAGTGTGTTAGTCCCATCACACACACAGAGCTATATTTTGTTCCCAGAAGCACCTATAGGACTTGAAGTGTGTTAGTCCCATTACACACACAGAGCTCCTATATATTCTTCTCAGCAGCACCCACAGGACTTCTAGTGTGTTAGTGGCATCACACAGAGCTCCTCTATTTTCTTTGCATAAGCACCCATAGGACTTCTAGTGTGTTAGTGGCATCACACAGAGCTCCTCTATTTTCTTTGCAGAAGCACCCATAGGACTTCTAGTGTGTTAGTGGCATCACACAGAGCTCCTATATATTCTTCTCAGCAGCACCCACAGGACTTCTAGTGTGTTAGTGGCATCACACAGAGCTCCTCTATTTTCTTTGCAGAAGCACCCATAGGACTTCTAGTGTGTTAGTGGCATCACACAGAGCTCCTCTATTTTCTTTGCAGAAGCACCCATAGGACTTCTAGTGTGTTAGTGGCATCACACAGAGCTCCTATATATTCTTCTCAGCAGCACCCACAGGACTTCTAGTGTGTTAGTGGCATCACACAGAGCTCCTCTATTTTCTTTGCATAAGCACCCACAGGACTTCTAGTGTGTTAGTGGCATCACACAGAGCTCCTCTATTTTCTTTGCAGAAGCACCCATAGGACTTCTAGTGTGTTAGTGGCATCACACAGAGCTCCTATATATTCTTCTCAGCAGCACCCACAGGACTTCTAGTGTGTTAGTGGCATCACACAGAGCTCCTATATATTCTTCTCAGCAGCACCCACAGGACTTCTAGTGTGTTAGTGGCATCACACAGAGCTCCTCTATTTTCTTTGCAGAAGCACCCATAGGACTTCTAGTGTGTTAGTGGCATCACACAGAGCTCCTATATATTCTTCTCAGCAGCACCCACAGGACTACCGACTACAATGGCTGGAAGACCGCCAAGGGGAGGCAGAGCGTGCAGAGCCAAGAACACAGGGCAGGCAGGCTCTGTTTCTAGTGGACGTGGCCGTGGACGTGGACGTGGTCGTGCATCGTCATCAGCACGTGGCCATGGGACACGCGCGTCTTTGTTTTCGGCAGCTGGACATGTGGAGCCGCATCATGCTGAAGGCTTGGTAGAATGGATGACCAAGCCCTCCTCATCCTCCTCATCCTCTCTCACCCAGGCTCAGGGTACTGACAGAGCATCATCAGCCACCCCTTCCCTAGACCCACCATGTCCTCCTGAGGAGTCCCCCGAACTCTTTGAGCACAGTGTTGGGTACATGCTCCAGGAGGATGCCCAACGATTCGAAGGCTCGGATGACGATACCCAGCTTGAGGAATCTGGCAGTACAGTTCCACCAGCTGCAGCTTACTGCCAGGTTTGCTCTAGTGGTGAAGAGGGAGGGGATGATGAGGTCACTGACTCCACGTGGGTGCCTCAAGGGAGAGAGGATGAGGAGGAGGACGAGGAGGAGGAGGATGCGGCGTCACATGTCCAACGAGGCAGGATGCCCCCTGGAGGCCAGGTAGAGGCCAGCACAGCAACTGTACAACACCGCAGAGCTCCGCCTGTGCAGGGCGCTGCCTCTGCACGTTATCAGAAAAGTTCTTTGGTGTGGGCCTTTTTTGAGACGAGTGCAGCAGATCGCACCACTGCTATTTGCAATATTTGTCTCAAGCGTATCTCGCGTGGCCAAAACATCAGCCGCTTGGGCACGACAAGCATGACCAGACATATGGCGACCTGCCATGCAGCTCGTTGGCAGGCACACATAAAAGACCCACACCAAAGAACTAAGCGGACCTCTCCTTGCTCCTCCTCAGCTGGGATCTCCATCCCCACTACACCTTCAGTCCTCTCTGAAAGCTGCTCTGAGAGGACTGAAGGTGTAGAATTCGGTGTGTCACAACCAAGTACTTGCAGTACACCGACGTCCGAATGCAGCAGGCAAATTTCCCTGCCCCAGCTGCTGGACCGTAGAAAGAAGTACACTCCCAGCCATCCACATGCCCAGCGGTTGAATGCTAGCCTTGCTAAATTGCTAGCACTTCAACTGCTGCCTTTTCAGTTGGTAGACTCGGCCCCCTTCCGTGAGTTTGTTCAATGTGCGGTTCCTCAGTGGCAGGTTCCCAAACGCCACTTTTTCTCGCGGAAGGCGATTCCGTCTCTCTACCGGCATGTGGAGGGCAATGTCCATGCCTCGCTGGACAGGGCGGTCAGCGGTAAGGTGCATATTACCGCTGACTCATGGTCCAGCAGGCATGGACAGGGACGGTACCTTTCTTTCACGGCCCATTGGGTCACTCTATTGGCAGCTGGGAGGGATGCAGGACAAGGTGCAGTAGTGTTGGAGGTTGTTCCGCCACCACGCCTCCAAAACGCGACTACTGCTACTGGTTGTGACACACCTCTCTCCTCCACCCCCTCCTCTTCTTCTTCCTCCAGTGCTCTGTCCTTGGAACCAGCGGTGCTCCGTAGGCGTACAAGGGGCTACGCAAGTACGCAGGCAAAAAGATGCCATGCCGTGCTTGCGCTGGTGTGTTTGGGGGACAGGAGCCACACTGGGCCAGAGGTTCTGGCAGCTCTGCAGGGGCAGGCCGAGAGGTGGTTGACGCCACGTCAGCTTAAGCCAGGAATGGTCGTTTCTGACAATGGCACCAACCTCCTCTCCGCCCTGCGACAGGGGCAGCTCACCCATGTGCCCTGCATGGCTCACGTCCTCAACCTGGTGGTGCAGCGGTTCTTGGGCAGGTTCCCAGGCTTACAGGATGTCCTGAGGCAGGCCAGGAAAGTCTGTGTGCATTTCCGCCGATCTTATAATGCCAGTGCTCGGCTGACTGAGCTGCAAAAGGAGCTGAACCTGCCCAAGAACCGCCTAATATCTGACATGCCCACCAGGTGGAACTCAACGTTGGCCATGCTGCAGCGACTGCACACGCAGCAGAGGGCCATCAATGAGTACCTTTGCGACTACGGCACCAGGACAGGGTCAGGGGAGCTTGGTTTTTTTTCCCCACGTCAGTGGAGCATGATCAGGGATGCATGCACTGTCCTCTCACCATTTGAGGAGGCCACGAGGATGGTGAGCAGTGACAGTGCATGCATCAGTGACACTGTCCCTCTTGTCCACCTGTTGGAGCATACGCTGCGTGGGATAATGGACAGGGCACTTGAGGCAGAACAGAGGCAGGAAGAGGAGGACTTCCTTGCCTCTCAAGGCCCCTTTATCCGGACAGTGTTCCTTCTGTCCCACCCATCACACAGGAAGAGGATGAGGAGGAGGAGGAGGAGGAGGAGGAGGAGGATTGTGTGAGCATGGAGGTGGAGCCTGGCACTCAGCATCAGCAGCAGCAGTCTTTTAGGGATGATGTACAGTCCCAACAAGCCAGTGGACTTGTACGTGGCTGGGAGGAGGTGGCTGGCGATCATGTCATCCTCAGTGACCCAGAAGACTCCGGACCGAATGCCTCAGCTAACCTACGCTGCATGGCCTCCCTGATCCTGCAAAGCCTGCGGAAGGATCCTCGTGTTCTTCGGATCAAGGAGAGGGACCATTACTGGCTGGCCACTCTCCTTGATCCGCGGTACAAGGGTAAGGTTGCGGACCTTATCTTGCCGTCGCAGAGGGAGCAGAGGATGAGACATCTCAGGGAGGCCTTGCAGAAAGGTCTGTGCAACGCGTTCCCAGAAACTGGGAGGCTACAAACTCCTGGTCCTGGGCGACGAGTTGCTGAGGCTTCGGTCAGTGGCAGAAGGAGCGGTGGGGAAGGTGGACGTCTGACCGATGCGTTCAGACAATTTTTTAGTCCGCAGCCCCAAGGTATGATCGGTTCCAGCAACCATCGCCAGCGTCTGATATACATGGTGCAGGAATACCTTGGGGCAAGGTCAGACTTGGACACCTTTCCCACCGAAAATCCTCTGGCTTACTGGGTCCTGAGGATGGATCACTGGCCAGAGCTTGCACAGTATGCAATTGAGCTACTGGCCTGTCCTGCCTCCAGCGTTCTTTCCGAACGCACATTCAGTGCTGCTGGAGGATTTGTGACTGATCATAGGGTGCGCCTGTCCACCGCCTCGGTTGATCGACTGACATTCATCAAAATGAATCAGTCTTGTATCACCACCAGCTACCAGGCACCTGAGGCGGATATAACCGAATAATTTTTAATGTCACATCCCTTCAAGACTGCCTATGCTGATGCTGAGTGACTGTCCTCTTATGTTCACTGACTATCCTCTTCCTCCTCCTCAATGATCCATGCCACCACACCAGTGCCTAAGGCACAATTTTTCAGCCCCTGTTTAACAGGGGCGTGTACTTACAATTTTTAAAAAAAATGCTTCGCAACACGTGTGACTGCTGTGCTCCAAGTACAGTCTCTGTGAGGGCCGTGTTGCAGTGTTGTGGCACCAGCACCAGTGCCTAAGGCACAATTTTTCAGCCCCTGTTTAACAGGGGCGTGTACTTACAATTTTTAAAAAAAATGCTTCGCAACACGTGTGACTGCTGTGCTCCAAGTACAGTCTCTGTGAGGGCCGTGTTGCAGTGTTGTGGCACCAGTGCCTAAGGCACAATTTTTCAGCCCCTGTTTAACAGGGGCGTGTACTTACAATTTTTTAAAAAAATGCTTCGCAACACGTGTGACTGCTGTGCTCCAAGTACAGTATCTGTGAGGGCCGGGTTGCAGTGTTGTGGCACCAGCACCAGTGCCTAAGGCACAATTTTTCAGCCCCTGTTTAACAGGGGCGTGTACTTACAATTTTAAAAAAAAAATGCTTCGCAACACGTGTGACTGCTGTGCTCCAAGTACAGTATCTGTGAGGGCCGGGTTGCAGTGTTGTGGCACCAGCACCAGTGCCTAAGGCACAATTTTTCAGCCCCTGTTTAACAGGGGCGTGTACTTACAATTTTTTAAAAAAATGCTTCGCAACACGTGTGACTGCTGTGCTCCAAGTACAGTCTCTGTGAGGGGTTGCAGTGTTGTGGCACCAGCACCAGTGCCTAAGGCACAATTTTTCAGCCCCTGTTTAACAGGGGCGGGTAATTACAAATCTTGATCTAATAGTTCACAGCAGGGCCCATTCCTGCGCCCACCAAGAGTAACTATGAGGGCCTGCAGTCTTGTGGCAACACCGTCCACCACCACCGCCAAAGGCCCAATTTTTCTGCCCTGTTCATCAGGTGCTTGCAATTACAAATCTTGATCTAATAACTCACAGCAGGGCCCATTCCTGCGCCCACCAAGAGTAACTATGAGGGCCTACAGTCTTGTGGCAACACCGTCCACCACCACCGCCAAAGGCCCAATTTTTCTGCCTGTTCATCAGGTGCTTGCAATTACAAATCTTGATCTAATAACTCACAGCAGGGCCCATTCCTGCGCCCACCAAGAGTAACTGTGAGAGCTTACAGTCTTGTGGCAAAACCGTCCACCACCCCCAATTTTTCTGCCCTGTTCAACAGGTGCATGCAATTACAAATCTTGATCTATTAACTCACAGCAGGGCCCATTCCTGTGCCCACCAGTCTTGTGGCTACACCAACATCTAATAGGGCAAATTTCTGCAGAGTATATACGCCAGGCCCCTACTTTCAAACATCCAACTTACAAACGACTCCTACTTGCAAATGGAAAGAGAAAACAGGAAGTGAGAGGAAATCTACCCCTAGGAAGGGAAATTCTATCCTGTTAGATTTAATTTGGGAAAAAGGTATCTCCTCTCTACTGATACTTTATCACCAATCCTTGTTTCAATTAAAACCCCACTTTTCCAAAAACATTTGTCATTGGGACGGAAAGTGAGGTGACATGTTCTGAACAGATGTGCAAAGACAGCAAATGTTACAGGGGTGATAACCCCTCCCTATGTTCTCCAAAAAGCTTAAAAATAGATTTTTTTGGGATGGAGCTACACTTCATAATGTACCTGTTCAGATTCTACTTAAGATCAAACCTAAAGCCGCAAGTGGTTTTAAATGGCTTCTTTTTTTCCTTTACAAATGTCATTTTGTGCAAGGACAGTTCTAAACACGGGAAACACATGCCACTTCACAGGCATACTTTGGACACCCCCCAGGTACCATATTTAAAGGAAAATGTCACTTTTTTTTTTTCACTTTATGCATCATTAAAATGACTGCTCCCGAAAAAACGTTAGTTTTTAAAAGTTCTTTTTGCATTGATATATGTCCCCTGGGGCAGGACCCGGGTCCCCAAACCTGTTTTATGACATTAACATGCATATTGGCCGTTGTAATTAGCACTTTTGATTTCGAACGTTCGCGTCCATTATAACGTATAGGGTTCGAAAATTCGCGCGAACTTTCGGTCCGTTCGAAGGTTCTGGTTCGAACCGAACCCGGGGGTGTTCGGCTCATCCCTACCACACAGTATACACACACACAGTATACAATCACACAGTATACACAGACATGTTTCTATTGGCTGAGAATGTACTGGAGAGGTGGGGTAGCTATAATCTCTGGATTTTTAGACCAAAAGGATGTCGGTAAGGGACATTTCAGAAACAGAGAAAACACAGATTTTTACATACTGTCCCTGGTTTTACTGAGGCTGGCAACCCTGATGGGGCCCTCTAGTGGCCCGGGGCCCTCGGGAAGTGCCCGAGTGGCCGAATGGTCAGTCCGCCCCTGACCTGAAGCCAATAGAACATCATTAGGATGGCCTTTTGCTTTATTTGCCACAAACACAAGTATTTTTCTTGTTTCTTAAAATATCTAACCAGAAGACACATACATGCACACCCATTGCATTGCAAGCAACGAGGAACCGTAGCATAGTGCCAGAGTGCTATACACATTACATAAATAATAAAGTTACACAATTCAAAGTGATCGTTATGAGCAATAAATACTTCATTGCAGGCTGCCAATGTAAAGGAATCTGATGAAGGAGTGGTATCTGTGTTTAAGATCATAATACATTGGTGATTGCAAATCCTCACTGATCCTCACCTAAGTTCCTAATCACTAACACAAAAGCAGCTTTGTACTCAATCCTTATTGCTGCTAACACACCCATGCTGGGTTGGGACAAGCTTTTACAACTAGATCAGTGTATACAGTGGACAGTGTGTCTCCACAAATACTCATGTAATAGTCACTGCAGCGATGAGCCTTCGCTGTCCAATCAGCAGGCTGAAAGCGGGTTGGTGACCATGTTGTCTTGCAGAAGGAGCTGTGAGGTCACTGAATGGGCTGTCCTGCCTAGATCACATCAAATGGCTAAATAAATTTACAAACCTGTCCAACACAGATATTGATATTCACACATTTCAATTGTGTATTTAGCTGTTTGCCTTGAGGGTGAAGCACATCTTCCTTCTGGCGAGCTGCAACAGCTCAGTGTAAGCCAGCCATAGGCAGCACGAGCCATGGGTGGCCGTGTCAGCACTATCCAGCTCAACAAAAGCCAATTCAAATATTGACTGAGCAAAAGAAATATTATCAGCCAAATAGTGACTGCATCCTATCAGATGCGGTCACTATTTGGTAGCGCCATTGTGTTTAGGCAGCCACAGGTGCCATGTGTAGGCAGGTGCAGTTAGCTTTCTGGCCACTAGGTGTCTCTGTTCCCAATATAGCATGGTACAGTGCCTTGAAAAAGTATTCACACCCCTTGAAATTTTCCACATTTTGTCATGTTACAACCAAAAACTTAAATGTATTTTATTGGGATTTTATGTGATAGCGCAACACAAAGTGGCACATGATTGTGAAGCAGAAGGAAAATGATAAATGGTTTTCAAATTTTTTTACAAAATAAATATCTGAAAAGTGCAGCATGCATTTTTATTCAGAGTAAATACTTTGTAGAACCACCTTTTTCTGAAATTACAGCTGCAAATATTTTTGAGATGTCTCTACCAGCTTTGCACACCTAGAGAGTGACATTTTTGCCCATTCTTCTTTGCAAAATCATTCAAGTCCTGTCAGATTGGATGGAGAGCGTCTGTGCACAGCGAAACACTTTTTGAAGGATAAATAGTGCATTTTATATACAACTACATAGATCAGACCAAAATGAAGTCCAAATGAGGAGGGAAGAGGGACAGAGAGAATTTGCTCTAAATCTGGGACAGTCCCTTCAAATCAGGGACAGTTGGGAGCTATGATTTTATGCCAAGCCGGAGTCCCCTGATGAGAGTAGTGGTAGAGGCTGGAAATGAGTGTGCCATCTGGGAGTGTGCCCAGCTGGGAAGATCTATGATGGGGACATTGGGAGAGACTGATATATTACCCACTTTCTGGCCACGCTTTAGCTGAATAACAGCTACAGCGTCGTCCAGCTCTGGGAGGGCGTCATATAACATTCTCCTGTGATTGCACGGGTGGCGCGTTCTGTGATCGGACACAGCGGATCACAGATTGGGGTAAACGGCCAAACACAGCAGCCCTTTACCAAGTGATCAGCTGTGTCCAATCACAGCTGATCATGATGTAAACACATGCAGGCATTCCGTTCCTCAGGCTGACAGCGTGTGGGGAGCCGATAACTGGCTTATGTGAAAGGGCACTGATTATCAGTGTTCTGATTATGAGCGCAGTCCCACCAGTGCTACCTATCCGTGCCCACCAGTGTTGCCAATCAGTGCCCACCAGTGCTGCCAATCAATGCTCATTAGTGCTGCCAATCAGTGCCTCCTCATCAGTGTTACCTATCAGTGCTGCTTACCAGTGCCCATCAGTTCCACCTATCAGTGCCCATCAGTGCTGCCTATCAGTGCCACCTATCAGTGCCGCCTATCAGTGTAGCCTCATCAGGGCCTCCTCATCAGTTCCCATTAGTCCCGCCTCATCAGCACACATCAGTGAAGGAGAAAAATTACCTGTTTGTAAGATTTTATAACAAACTATGAAAACTGTTTTTAGTTTTTTTCTCCAAATTTTCTGTCTTTTTTCATTTATTTAGCAGAACATAAAAAACCCAGCGGTGATTACTTACCACCAAAAGAAAGCTCTATTGCCGCGTACACACGAGCGGAATTTCCGTCGGAAAAATCTTGGATGGTTTTTCCGACGGAATTCCGCTCAAGCTTGGCTTGCATACACACAGTCACACAAAAGTTTGCTGAACTTTCGACTGCCAAGAACGCGGTGATCTACAACACTACGACAAGCCGAGAAAATTAAGTTCAATGCTTCTGAGCATGCGCCAAATTGTTTCCGAGCATGCGTAGGAATTTTGCGCGTCGGAATTGGTACAGACCGAAAAATTGAGAACCTGCTCTCAATCTTTTGCTAACTGGAATTCCACCAGCAAAAGTCCAATGGAGCATACACACGGTCGCATTTTCTGACCAAAAGCTCTCATCGGACTTTTGCTGGTGGAATTTCCAGCTGTGTGTACGCGGCATTAGTGAATTGACCCCTAAGGGAGATGCACCTCCTTACATTTATGTTCAGAGAAAGGAAGAGTGTCCATTACTTTGGTGGTCAGTGGAGAAATATCTCCATATATCGGTTTGCAGTGAAGAGCCCGCCTACTGGTGGTCATTTAGAGAAGGTCCCCCTTAGATTATGGTTAGTGAGAGATGTGCCTCTTTACATTTATGTTCAAAGAAAGGAAGAATGTCCCTTATGTTGGTGGTCACCCAGAGAAAGACTCCTTATGGTCAGTGAGAGATGTGCCTCCTTATATATACAGTATGTACAGAGAAAGGAAGAATGTCCCCATACGTTGGCAGTCAATGGATAAATGTCTCTGTACACAAATGCCTCTGTTGTTAGTGGTCATTGAGAGATGTGCCTCCTTACATCTACAGTATGTTCAGAGAACGAAATAACGTCCCTTACATTGGTGGTCAGTCAGAGAAGGACCCCCTTAGATTTTGGTCAGTGAGGGATGTCCCTTTCATTAATGATCAGTGGAGAAATGCTTCTGTACATTGGTGTTCAGTGAAGGGTCCCCTTTCATTGGTGGACAGTGGGAGATGGGCCCCTTAGATCATAGTCATTGAGAGATGTGCCTCCTTACAGCTATGTTCAATGAAAGGAAGATCGCCCCTTACATTGGTGGTCAGCCAGAGGACACCTTAGAATATTGTCAGTGAGAGATGTACCTCTTCACTTATATGTTCAGAGAAAGGAAGAATATCCCTTACGTTGGTAGTGGAGAAATGCCTCCATACATTGATGTGTTCTCCTTACATTGGTAGTTAGTAGGTGAATGCTCCCTTAAATCAGTGGTTCTCAACCTCAGTCCTCAAGAATCCCCAACGGGCCATATTTTGGGAACTTCCCTAAGGCTGGGTTCACACCGCAGTATGGAGCGGCTTACAGAGACTGGTGCGTCCCTGTTCACCGTTTTAGGTCCGATTTCAGACCAAATTTTTGGCTGAATTCGGACCTGAAACAGACCGGAAGATGCACAGGACTCCTGTGCAATTTGCACTGGAGCCGCTCCGGAGATGTGTGAACCAGCTCCATAGAGAGCTGGACAAATTGGATGCGGGAAAACCCACATTCAATTCGCAATAGTGTGAACCCAGCCTTAGATAAAATAGCTCTTATCAATACCATGTCATTGATAAAGAAGCTGTGCAAAGTAAAGGAAAACCTGAAAACATGGACCGTTGGGGGTACTTGATGACTGAGGTTAAGAACCACTGCCTTAGATAATGGTCAATGAGAGATGTGCCTCTTTACATCTATGTTCAGAGAAGGGAAGAAGGTCCCCTACATTGGAAGTTAGTGGAGAAATGCTTCTGTACAGTTCAGTACATTGGTGGTTAGAGACCATTGAGAGAGGTGCCTCCTTACATCTATATTCAGAGGAAGAACGTCCCTTACATTTGTGAACAGTCAGAGAAGGACCCCCTTAGATTATGGTCAGTGAGAGATATGTTCCCCTATATATATTTCCAGAGTAAGGAAGACTGTCCCTTACATTGATGATCAGTGGAGAAATGCCTCTGTACATTGGTTTTCAGTGAAGGGTTCCCTTACATTGGTGATCAGTGAAGGGTCTCCTAACATTGGTGATCAGTGAAGGGTTCCCTTACATTGGTGATCAGTGAAGGGTTCCCTTACATTGGTGATCAGTGAAGGGTCTCCTAACATTGGTTTTCAGTGAAGGGTTCCCTTACATTGGTGATCAGTGAAGGGTCTCCTAACATTGGTGATCAGTGAAGGGTTCCCTTACATTGGGGGTCAGTGAAGGGTCTCCTAACATTGGTGATCAGTGAAGGGTTCCCTTACATTGGTGATCAGTGAAGGGTTCCCTTACATTGGTGATCAGTGAAGGGTTCCCTTACATTGGTGATCAGTGAAGGGTTCCCTTACATTGGTGATCAGTGAAGGGTCTCCTAACATTGTTGATCAGTGAAGGGTCTCCTAACATTGGTTTTCAGTGAAGGGTTCCCTTACATTGGTGATCAGTGAAGGGTCTCCTAACATTGGTGATCAGTGAAGGGTTCCCTTACATTGGTGATCAGTGAAGGGTTCCCTTACATTGGTGATCAGTGAAGGGTTCCCTTACACTGGTGATCAGTGAAGGGTTCCCTTACATTGGTGATCAGTGAAGGGTTCCCTTACATTGGTGATCAGTGAAGGGTTCCCTTACATTGGTGATCAGTGAAGGGTCCCCTTACATTGGTGATCAGTGAAGGGTTCCCTTACATTGGTGATCAGTGAAGGGTCCCCTTACATTGGTGGTCAGTGAAGGGTCCCCTTACATTGGTGATCAGTGAAGGGTTCCCTTACATTGGTGATCAGTGAAGGGTTCCCTTACATTGGTGATCAGTGAAGGGTTCCCTTACATTGGTGATCAGTGAAGGGTCCCCTTACATTGGTGATCAGTGAAGGGTTCCCTTACATTGGTGGTCAGTGAAGGGTCCCCTTACATTGGTGATCAGTGAAGGGTCCCCTTACATTGGGGGTCAGTGGCAGAAGGGTCTCATTTGATCATGATCACTGAATACAATGTACATCCTTATATCTATGTTCAGAGAAAGGAATGAAGGCCCCATACATTGGGGATCAGTGAGAAGAATGCAATACATACAGCTAAAACTCTAAAGCTATGTACACACGATAGGATTTTCCATCAAAAAAACGTGGATTTTTTTCCGAAGGATGTTGGCTCAAACTTGTCTTGCATACACACGGTCACACAAATGTTGTGGGAAAGTCCGCGTACGACGAGCTGAGAAAAATAAAGTTCAATAGCCAGTGCGGCTCTTCTGCTTGATTCCGAGCATGCGTGGACTTTTGTGCGTCGGAATTGTGTACACACGATCGGAATTTCCGACAACAGATTTTGTTGTCGAAAAATTTGAGATCCAATGTTCTATGGAGCATACACACGGTCAGACTTTCCGACAACAAGCTCACATCCAACATTTGTTGCCAATCAGCTATTGCTGAAAGAACCTAGCAACATAATCCTGGCTGAGAATGATTGGATTATAGTGACCTCAGGAAGTCTCCACATAACTGATCACTGCAGTTACAGTAGAGCTACATTTTGTTCATGTTGGATAAAGTAAGGGAAGGATTATAACTCGTCAGCTGCTCCCCATAATCGGAAGTAAATCCGCCAGGCTGGTTGTACCCAAGTTGATCGATTGATCAACTTCGTAACATTCAGCCTGCACATTAAAGTGGTTGTAAACCCTTACAAACCACTTGGACCTACAGGTAAGCCTAGATTAAGACTTTCCTGTAGGTCAAAGAAATATCTCCTAAACCTACACGGAGCAGGGAGATATTTGCCAAGAGACAGGCACTGCTGTCTACGGCGCATGAGCCTCAGACAGCGGCGCGCAGGCGCACTGAGAAAGACGTTCTCAATGGTGATATGCCGCGAGTGGCGGCTCCCGTGCGCCTGGAAAAACTGGAGACTGGAAAAATATTTCAAGAGTTCCTCTGTGTTGAAAAGGTTGAGAAAGGCTGCTTGAAAGTGTAACTATAGGCAACACTTTTTTGATATAGTAATGTACATGAAATCTGACACCTGACACAAGATACATGAAATATGACACCTGACACAAGATACATGAAATATGACACCTGACACAGAATACATGAAATCTGACACCTGACACAGTATACATAAAATCTGACACCTGACACAGGATACATGAAATCTGACACCTGACACAGTATACATGAAATCTGACACCTGACACAGTATACATAAAATCTGACACCTGACACAGGATACATGAAATCTGACACAGGATACATGAAATCTGACACCTGACACAGGATACATGAAATCTGACACCTGACACAGTATACATGAAATCTGACACCTGACACAGTATACATGAAATCTGACACCTGACACAGGATACATGAAATCTGACACCTGACACAGTATACATAAAATCTGACACCTGACACAGGATACATGAAATCTGACACCTGACACAGGATACATGAAATCTGACACCTGACACAGGATACATGAAATCTGACACCTGACACAGGATACATGAAATCTGACACCTGACACAGTATACATAAAATCTGACACCTGACACAGGATACATGAAATCTGACACCATGTACATGAAATCTGACACCTGACACAGTATACATAAAATCTGACACCTGACACAGGATACATGAAATCTGACACCATGTACATGAAATCTGACACCTGACACAGTATACATAAAATCTGACACCTGACACAGGATACATAAAATCTGACACCTGACACAGGATACATGAAATCTGACACCTGACACAGTATACATAAAATCTGACACCTGACACAGGATACATAAAATCTGACACCTGACACAGTATACATGAAATCTGACACCTGACACAGGATACATGAAATCTGACACCTGACACAGTATACATGAAATCTGACACCTGACACAGGATACATGAAATCTGACACCTGACACAGTATACATGAAATCTGACACCTGACACAGGATACATGAAATCTGACACCTGACACAGGATACATAAAATCTGACACCTGACACAGTATACATAAAATCTGACACCTGACACAGTATACATGAAATCTGACACCATGTACATGAAATCTGACACCTGACACAGTATACATGAAATCTGACACCATGTACATGAAATCTGACACCTGATACAGGATACATGAAATCTGACACCTGACACAGGAAATATGACACCTGACACAGTATACATGTAATCTGACACCTGACACATTATACATGAAATCTGACACCATGTACATGAAATCTGACACCTGATGTACATGAAATCTGACACCTGACACAGGATACATGAAATCTGACACCATGTACATGAAATCTGACACCTGACACAGGATACATGAAATCTGACACCATATACATGAAATCTGACACCTGGCACAGTATACATGAAATATGACACCATGTACATGAAATCTGACACCTGACACAGGATACATGAAATCTGACACCATGTACATGAAATCTGACACCTGACACAGGATACATGAAATCTGACACCTGACACAGGATACATGTAATCTGACACCTGACACAGTATACATGAAATCTGACACCATGTACATGAAATCTGACACCTGACACAGGATACATGAAATCTGACACCATGTACATGAAATCTGACACCTGACACAGGATACATGAAATCTGACACCTGACACAGTATACATGAAATCTGACACCTGACAGGATACATGAAATCTGACACCTGACACAGGATACATGTAATCTGACACCTGACACAGTATACATGAAATCTGACACCATGTACATGTAATCTGACACCTGACACAGTATACATGAAATCTGACACCATGTACATGAAATCTGACTCCTGACACAGTATACATGAAATCTGACACCTGACACAGTATACATGAAATCTGACACCATGTACATGAAATCTGACACCTGACACAGGATACATTAAATCTGACACAGGATACATGAAATATGACACCTGACACAGGATACATGACATCTGACACAGGATACATGTAATCTGACACCTGACACAGTATACATGAAATCTGACACCATGTACAGTGCCTTGCAAAAGTTTTCACCCCCTTGGCATTTTTCGTGTTTTGTTGCCTCACAACCTGGAATTAACATGGATTGTTTGAGGATTTGCATCATTAAATTTACAGAACATGCCCACAACTTTGAAGATGTTTTTTTTTTTTTATTGTGAAGCAAACAACACATAGGACAAAATAACAAAAGTCAATGTGCATAACTTTTCACCCCCCTAAAGTCAATACTTTGTAGAGCCACCTTTTGCGGCTATCACAGCTCCAAGTCGCTTTGGATAAGTCTCTATGAGCTTGCCACATCTTACCACTGGGATTTTTGCCCATTCCTCCTTGCAAAACTGCTCCAGCTCCTTCAAGTTGGATAGTTTGCAAGCTTTAAGTCTGACCACAGATTTTCTATTGGATTGAGGTATGGTCTTTAATTAGGCCACTCCAACACATTTACATGTTTCCCCTTAAACCACTCAAGTGTTGCTTTCGCAGTGTGTTTGGGGTCATTGTCCTGCTTGAAGGTGAACCTCCGTCCTAGCCTCAAATCACACACAGAGTGGTACAGGTTTTGCTTAAGAATATCCCTGTATTTAGCGCCATCCATCTTTCCCTCAACTCTGACACGACTGCTGAAAAACATCCCCACAGCATGATGCTGCCACCACCATGTTTCACAGTGGGGATGGTGTTCTTTGGGTGATGTGATGTGTTGGGTTTGCGCCAGACACAGCATTTTCTTTGATGGCCAAAAAGTAAAATTTTAGTCTCATCAGACCAGAGCACCTTCCTCCATACATTTTGGGAGTCTCCCACGTGCCTTTTCGCAAACTCAAAACGTGCCATTTTGTTTTTTGCTGAAAGTAATGTCTTTCTTCTGGTCACTCTGCCATAAAGCCCAACTCTATGGAGCGTTCGGCTTATTGTTGTCCTATGTACAGATACTCCAGTCTCTGCTGTGGAACTCTGCAGCTCCTCCAGGGTTACCTTAGGTTTCTGTGCTGCCTCTCTGATTAATGCCCTCCTTGCCCAGTCCGTGAGTTTTGGTGTGCGGCCGTCTCTTGGCAGGTTTGCTGTTGTGCCATGTTCTTTCCATTTGGTTATGATAGATTTGATGGTGCTCCTAGGGATCATCAAAGATTTGGATATTCTTTTATAACCTAACCCTCACTTGTACTTCTCAACAACATTGTCCCTTACTTGTTTTGAGAGTTCCTTGGTCTTCATGGCAGTATTTGGTTAGTGGTGCCACTTGCTTAGGTGTTGCAGCCTCTGGGGCCTTTCAAAAAGGTGTGTATATGTAATGACAGATCATGTGACACGTAGATTGCACACAGGTGGACATCATTTCACTAATTATGTGACTTCTGAAGGTAATTGGTTGCACCAGAGCTTTTTATGGGCTTCATAACAAAAGGGGTGAATACATACGCACATGCCAATTTTTAGTTTTTTATTTCTGAAAAATGGTTTTATGTATATATTTTTCTAATTTTACTTCACCAACTTAGACTATTGTCTTCTGATCCATCACATATAATTCAGATTAAAAAAACATTGAACTAAAGGCTGCAATGTTACAAAATAGGTAAAAAGCCAAGGGGTGTGAATACTTTTGCAAGGCACTGTACATGAAATCACACACCTGACACAGGATACATGAAATCTGACATGGTGTACATAAATTTGTCACAGTATACATGAAATCTGACACCTGACACTGTACATACATTTTACACCTGACAGTATACGTGAAATCTGACACCATGTACATGAAATCTGACACTTTGTACATAAATTTGTCACAGTATACATGAAATCTGATACCATGTAATGAAATCGGACACTGTGTACATGAAATGTGACACTGTGTACATACATTTGTCACAGTATACATAAAATCTGACACCACAAAATGAAATCTGACACCGTGTACATGAAATTTGACATGAAATCTGACACTTGACACCATGTATATGGAATTTGACACTGTGTACATAAATTAGTCACAGTATACAGGGAATCTGACACCATGTACATGAAATCTGACACTTTGTACATAAATTTGTCGCAGTATACATGAAATCTGACACCACGTAATGAAATCTGACACCATGTACATAAAATTTGACATGAAATCTGCCATTTGACACCATGTACATGAAATCTGACACTGTGTACATAAATTTGTCACAGTATACATGAAATCTGACATTTGGTGCCACTGTACATTGTAGCCAGTGGCGGTGCGTCCATAGAGGGCGCAGGAGCGCCGCCCCCTCTCTCCTGCACCGCGGGGGGGGCAGTGGCAGCACCTGGGGCACAGTGGCAACATTTGGGGCACAGTGGCAGCACTTGGGGCACAGTGGCAGCATTCGATGGAAACAGTGGCAGCATTTGGGGCACAGTGGCTGCGTTTGATGGGCACAGTGGCTGCATTTGATGGGCACAGTGGCTGCGTTTGATGGGCACAGTGGCTGCATTTTATTGGCACAGTGGCAGCGTTTGATGGGCACAGTAGCAGCGTTTGATGGGCACAGTGGCAGCGTTTGATGGGCACAGTGGCAGCGTTTGATGGGCACAGTGATGCTGCAATTGATGGTTTTTTTTTTTTCAGAATTTTTCAGTTTGTTTGCCCCCCAAAAAATTTTGAGCACCGGCCGCCACTGAATTGTAGCCCATCAGCTTCTAACTTCAGCTTTATGAATAAAACCAGATCTGCAGTGTCCAGTGTTAGTAAATAAATGTGTACATGTATATATCATCCATCAGGTGGGGGGAGGGGGTGTGTGGAGGTGGGGGGGGGGGGGTGTAGTGTGTACATGTATATATCATCCATCAGGTGGGGGGAGGGGGGTGTAGTGTGTACATGTATATATCATCCATCAGGTGGGGGGGGGGGGGTGTAGTGTGGAGGTGGGGGGGGGGGGTGTAGTGTGTACATGGTGGGGGGAGGGGGTGTAGTGTGTACATGGTGGGGGGAGGGGGTGTAGTGTGTACATGTATATCATCCATCAGGTGGGGGGAGGGGGGTGTAGTGTGTACATGGTGGGGGGAGGGGGTGTAGTGTGTACATGGTGGGGGGAGGGGGTGTAGTGTGTACATGTATATCATCCATCAGGTGGGGGGAGGGGGGTGTAGTGTGTACATGTATATATCATCCATCAGGTGGGGGGGAGGGGGGTGTAGTGTGTACATGTATATCATCCATCAGGTGGGGGAGGGGGGTGTAGTGTGTACATGTATATATCATCCATCAGGTGGGGGGAGGGGGGGGGGAGGGGGGTGTAGTGTGTACATGTATATCATCCATCAGGTGGGGGGGGGGGTGTAGTGTGTACAGGGTGTGGGGGGGGGGTGTAGTGTGTACATGGTGGGGGGAGGGGGTGCAGTGTGTACATGGTGGGGGGAGGGGGGTGTAGTGTGTACATGGTGGGGGGGGGGGGGGTGTAGTGTGTACATGGTGGGGGAGGGGGTGTAGTGTGTACATGGTGGGGGGAGGGGGTGCAGTGTGTACATGGTGGGGGGGGGGGGGGGGTGTAGTGTGTACACGGTGTGTGATTGCAGTGTGTGATCTGAGGGTGTCGCGGTGTGTCAGGGATGGAGCTGCTCTCCCCTCCTCTCCCCTCCTCCTCCCTGCACCACACACACTGTGTGCATCCTGATCTGCTCGCTTCTGCCATTGACGTCATTGATGGGACACGTGACGGAGGACCAGCCAATGGTGGTGGAGAAGCTGCTGCAATCTTGTCCCCGTAGCCTGGCTGTGACACACACACACACACACTGACACCCGTCCGATCCATGCTCAGACCCCCCCTTCCCCCCCGGACTGGATGTGACATGTCCGGGGCCGATCAGTGACCAGCGGCAGCGGGCGGCGGCGGCAGTACCGGGCAGCGGGGACCCCCCGGCGGTGTTGGGATTGTAGAGGAGGGGGGAGGACACCGGTTGCTATGGATTGTACGAGCGGCTCATGTGGGGGAAGCGATCACCGGCAGATCGAGGAGAACAAACCCCTCCTGGGGGGTGAGATGTCCGGTCCGGAGGGGGGGAAGGGCGCCGTGCCGTGCCGGAGGTCCATGCTTCACTTCAATGGTATGAGATACAAGCTTCTCCAGGAGGGGGACATCCAGGTGTGTGTGATCCGACACCCCCGCACCTTCCTCAGCAAGATCCTCACCTCCAAATTCCTCCGCCGATGGGAACCCCACCACCTCACCCTACAGGACAGCAGCCTCACCTCCGCTACGGTACGTGGGGACCCCCCATCACCGGGGATCATCTCCTCCTCCATTGTTTTCATTACACAAAATAAATGTCACTTATTTCCACACTTCTCCTCCTCGGAGCTGCAAATAACTGACATTTTCTGCCCCTAAGAATCCATCTCCTGTGTGAATGGAGGAGATCCAGTGCTGTCACCCCCAGCAACCAATCAGCATCCGCCTTTCCTCCGATGAGAAGCAGAATCTGATTGGTTGCTATGGTTACTGCACTTTGCACATCCATTTTTTGCTCCACTGACTGCCTGGTTAAATAAAGCTGTCAGGGGCCATATTGTGATCAGTGTATGTTCTACATGTGGGGGCTCCTCAGAGACCCCCCATTGGGGGACATACAAGTGTCTACATAGAGGGTGGGAGCCGGGCCTCATCTGACGCACAACCCACCCAGCACACTTCTATTGACGGTCCAGATGGCTGGCTGGTTGTGTGTTGGATGTACGGTGGGTGCCGGGTGTCTATGGGGGCCAAGAGGCTTTCTAGTGTCTTGGTGTCCAATGGCTGGGAGTGGATGATCCCTATTGGTACTCCAATGCGTGGCGGAGAGATATACCGGTGTATGGAGACGCTGCGTGATGTGCAAAAGACATTGGGGCGATCCATAGAGGTATAGTGACCGGCCGGTCTGGTGATGTACGGATAGGTCAGTGTATTGGGTCTGCAAGACATGAAAGGGATGGATATATCACTTTGAGTGTATGTGTGTGTGTGTGTATATGTAATATATATAATATTTTGTAAGTAGGTATGTGTGTCTAAACGCTCAAGGAGATATATATAAAATTTGTGTGAAATAAATGGAACCATACTCCAAGTGTATGGACATACAGTATATATGTCTGTTGGAAGAGAGAACAAAAAAAAAAAAAATTATTATATATATATATATATATATATACACACACACTCACAGTGGATGGGCATACAGTATATGTCTGTAGGAAAAGAAGACAATTTATGTTTTTTATATATATTGTGTGTGTAAAATTTTATATATATATATATATATATATATATATATATATCAAAGTGTATGGACATGCATTATTTTATATATATATATATATATATATATATATATATATATATATATATATATATATATAATCTGTGGGAAAAGAAAACAAAATTGTGTGTGTGTGTGTGTGTGTGTGTGTGTGTGTGTGTGTACTCATATATATATATATATATATATATATATATATATATATATATATATATATATAATATAAAATAGATATATATATATATATATATATATAATAGATATATATCTCACACACACACACTCACGGTGGATGGGCATACAGTATATATGTCTTTGGGAAAAGTAAATTATATATATATATATAATTAAAAAAAACTCTCAAAGTGTATGGACATGCATTATATGTCTGTCTGTTGGAAAAGAACACAAAACTGTATGTGTATATATCTATCCATATACAGTATATATGTCTGGGGGGGGGGGGGGAAATGGGGAAATATTTGCAACAGGCACTTCCAGCGTTTATTTATTGCACTGGTTCAGCGAGTTAAAAAAAAAAAAAAAAAAAAAAAAGAAGAAGAAAAGTCTGGTGGACCAGCAAAAACATTGACTTCAATGGAAAAAACAAAACAAACCACTAGTGGTACCTGCTGCATGCGAGATCTTTATCCTAGCTACATCTCCTTCTTTTTTTATTTATTTTTATTGAGAATGTATCCAGCCCTCCTGCTCACTGTGTTTATTCCTACTGTAGTATAAACATTTTGTAATATATTGTATTTATTATCAGACAGGACCGATCTTAGATATCGATTTTCTAAGTTTTTATATTATTATTTTATTTTGTTCTGAAATTCATAAAATTGAATTACATTTTTAATCTTTCACCAGTTTTGTTGGAACAGAGTACTGAAAATGTCTGCCATTGCAAGAGTGTTTGTGTGTGTGTGTTTTTTTTTTTTTGTTTTACATAAAGAATAAAATAAAATTAAAAAAATGACATAAGCACAGTAATATTGGATCTAGAATTACCCATCCAGGGCGTATTCTAAATCCAATCTCTTAGAAATAGGTGGTATATTCATCAATTTAAGATTGTTTAATGGAAGTATCTATGATGTTGTGTGCTTGTAGAGATTCCCCAATGCAGCGTATGCAGACAGCTCACTGCAGCACATTACTGGTCTATCACAGGAGTACTGTATATATTATATCACAAGAGGATTCTGGGAAATGAGCATTATATTCACAGACAGCAATAGATCGAACATTTTTACAGCAGATTTATTTTTTTCCTTAATATTGTTAGCATGGAAATTCAAGTTAAAATTTTATGGACGTTAAAGGAAAAAAAATAAATAAAATCTTAGCTTATCTGTTATAATAGACAAAGTAGAATTTGTTAATTAATGACATTGCTATAAAGGTATGACTTATCTATTTATACACTATCGGTTTATAAATCGCTATTTAGTCTTGAAAGAGAGAGAGATTGAAAATTATAAATTTATTAAATTATCAACAGCGAATAAGTTGGTATTTTTGCAAATCTACAATGCTTTTTAATTTTCAAGAAGCGGCAATCAAATTTATAATGGTAATTTTTTTTGTAATGCACCTTAATCGCTATATCTTTATTTACATCTTATGAAAAATGTAATTTGGTTACAACATTGCAGTGCAAAATATGTAAAAGAATGTAACTCTGGGTGATATTTCTGAAGCACTTTTAGCTTGGCCCCTGGTTCACATATAAGCGGTGCGGGAAAGGCAGTGAATCCTGAGCGTTTCCCGCACCGCATTGAGATCGCACTCCGTTCATGCGATCTGCCACTGTTGTCAGTGTTAAATGAATGACACCCCAAAACAGGTGGCAGCGCGATTGCAAGAATCGGAAGCAAGCAGCATCTTTGGGGCGGTTTGGGAGTGCTGTATTTAGCACTCCCAATACGCCCTGCCCATTGAAATAAATGGGCAGCGCTTCCAAAGCGCCTGAAAAGCACTTCGGAAGCGCCTCAACACAGACGCATTTAACCCCTTCTTTGGGTGTATAAGCACTCCGCTAGCGCCTAAAAAGTGCCGCTTAAACAGCGCTAAAGCGAGTGTCACTTTAGCGAAAACTCGACCGTGGCCCCAGTGTGAAAGGGGACTTAGCCTGGGTTCACTAGCGCGATCTCAGAGATCGCATGTGATTCGCACCCTCACCGCAGGTGCTGATCACATGCCATCTCTGAGCAATGCGAGTTCAGCCATACAGTTGTATGGCTGAACTCGCATTGGATTCGCACAGAAAATAGTGTAGGGACTTGTTTTTCCCCGCACTAGAATCAGATCGCATGGGTGTTCTCACTTATGCGATCCGATTCCTGTGCGAGTTCACAGTTCGCACTGCGATCTGTGAACTAAACTGGGGGGTATCATTAACTTTGTTAATACTATACTATTAATACTTTGTTAATGACACCCGCAGCGGTTCGCACAAGGCAGTGTGAACTGCCTGCGGGAGAGGAGCGATGCGGGAAGCAGCTCTGGAATCGCATTAGTGTGAACCCGGGGTAAGGGATAATATTAGGGGGAAAATTTTACTGGTACAGGGTAAACGCCTTTTATTGTCTAAGGCAGAGGCCATACATGGGTCGAATTTCCAAAGAATTTACTTTCGAAAATCTTATCTAAGAATTTTCGTTTGTATTTCGCACCATTAGTGGGCTGCAGCAACAGCCGATTTCGGTGCGGCCATCAAATTTGAGTAATTGGACATGTTCGAAATTTTTTGAAAAACAAACGATTTTAGTTGATGGGAGAATCGTGTGAGAAATGTAATCGACAAAGAAATGCGCATGTGCAAGAAAAGAAAATTCCCGGAAAGAAAAGAAGATTCATAGCCACGAAATTTTTTTTCTGTAGCAACATGAGGTGAAATTGAAGGCTTGGTTGGCCGAATTTCGAAATCAGTGGTGGCACCATCAGATCACAAAATTATTTCTAAATTTGACCATGCATGGCCAGCCTAAGCTTAATTGAACCTCGTGAAGTTAGCAGCTGATTGGTTACAATGTGCAGCTGCACCAGATTCTGTTCTGTAAAACCAGTTTTAGTAAATTCTCTCCACAGAGATTTTATATGTGTGATGCATATATGTGGCGGCAGGAAAAGTGGGGTTTGACGCCCAGCCGCAGCACATATGCGTCCACAGCGGCCTTAGATTGTATGCTGAGAGTGCGCTTCCAGCACAGTGACCAAGCTGAGTCACAGCTTCTGATCGGTAACAAGTGGAATGGACGATCCTGTGTGCACTGTGAGAGCCAACACAGTTACATGATACAAGAGCTGCTTTCTTCCCAGGCATTAGGCTCCATTCACACTTGAGTGTTTTGTAGCTTGTAGCTCAAAGCTGAAAAACGCCCAACAAGCAAATCCTTTTGTTTTTAATAGCCCTTGTTAACATCCGAACGTCCTGTTGCTTGTAGTAAAACGCCTGTCGCTCAAAAAGTACACAAGCTACTCTACTCAGGCAGAATTGAGCATTAATGTCCCCATTGACTTCAGTGGAAATGCCTAAAAAGCACCACATGAGCTTTTTTTTGAGCGTTATTTTTTTGTCATGTTTTCTGCTCAAATAGCTGCTCTCCAGCAGCACTCCACACTTTTTTCAACTAAGGCCCCTTTCACACATGCGGACCGTTAGTCCGTTTCTTCATACGTCCGTTTACGGATGAAAACGGACATTAATGCTTGTCTATGGGATAGCAGACGTTAGCGGATAATCATCCGCTAACGTCCGTTAACATCCGTCTCCGTTAAGGTCCGTTTTTCTGAACGGAAGAAGACCCTATTTTGTCTTCCGGAAAAAAACGGAACGGACGAAAAACGGACGTTAGCAGACGATCCGTTCACATCCGATCCGCTGACATCCGTTTTTCATCAAAAAAATTCCCATAATTCATGAAAAACTGTTTAAAAAAAAAAACGGACATAAACGATAAAAAACTGATGAAAAACGGATGTAATCGGATGAAAAACGGACGAAAAACAGAAATGAAAATGGATGAAAACTAATGTTTACTGACAACAACTGATGATAAAAAAACGTGACTGAACTGATCTAATGTACGGTCCGCATGTGTGAAAGGGGCCTAAAAGGTGTGAAAAAAATGCCTGATAAAAGCTGTAAAAATGTGCAAAAAAACAGGATGTTTAGGTGTGAATGTAGCTGCAAAAGCGTGCAATTTTGCTCCACACTTGATAATGTGACACTTCGATGTGAATGTAGCCTAAAGCCCACTTAAAGTGGCAGCGGATGGGGATGTACAGGCAGTGTGCGTTTTGGGCTGGGCGCCCACATCAATGTCAGCTTGGAAGCACCCTCTGTGTCCATTCAGCCGCTATTTACCAATTGACATGAATAGGACTGCCTGCATAGGGATGCACAGAACACCTGTACCTCCCCATACAGGCAACAACGGCCCTCACACAGGTGTACCCTGTGGTATGCCTGTGTGAACAAAGCCTAAGGCTTGGTTCACATATATGCCAATTGGATGCATTATTTTTAACTGCATCCAATTCGCATAACGTGGAGCCGATTCACAAATGTCTGAGGCGGCCACAGTCCGTTTTTTAGGGCTGGTTCACACCAGGTTTTTTTTTTTTTAATGGATCCTGAATGCTTTCCAATCGCCCTAATTCCTGCACTTTGTTGGGGTCAGACGCTTTAATAAAAAAAAAAAAAAAACACCGGAAGGCGGATAAATGCAGCAGAACATAAATCTGAGGAAAAACTGCACTGAAACACATCAAAGTATTGAAACTGTGTGTAAACGTCCATGTGGTAAAAGGCGGGATTGAGGTGTTGACTTGCCGTAAATGTTGCCATTTTATTCAAAGGCAGAAAAACAACTGTCCGGCACCGCGTGTTTCTGTCAGATTTTTTTTCCGCTCTATCGGTTATGTCTCAAGTTTCTCAGCGATGATACAAAAGATTATCTGTGTATCTTGTTGATAATCATTCTTGTGACTTTGACACTTTAAGTTTCCAGAGATCTCTGACTGGAAAATAAGTCTAAATATGGTAAACTTATCACATTTCAAAATTAATTGTTTACATGAGGCCTAGGCCGCAGGACTGAGGAGTGTCAGGAATGGCTGCTTCTGGAGGAGAAGGCCACCCCTAATAAGAATAGAACTGATAGGTGATTTGAGGAATTGGCAAGATCGCGTAGGTACTGTCGGAGTGTGAGGGCCGCTTTGCACCAGGAATCGCACAGAAAGGCGCTGCATGTTCCTGTGCGATGTGAGCGCGTTCATTTTGAAAGGGCTAAATCCCCCCCTGGACCAGGACAAAAAGTAGTGCATGCGCTACTCTACAAAATGGGTCACATGGTACTTCTGTAGTATGTCTATACCTTAATATTGACACGCCCTGCAGATCGCAACTGTAGTGCGTTTTGAATGCGGTGTGGGAAACGCACGGAATGCAGGATTCCTGCACCGCATTCTGGTGTGAACGACCCCTAAAGTAGTATTCCAGCTGATCTTGGGCTCGCATATATGCGAATTGGGATTCAATGTATCCAATTCGCATGATAGGCACTTGTGATCGGCTCTAAATAGAGTTGGTTCACACAGGTCTGGGGCGGTCCTGGTCCAGATTGCAGAAGGGTCCTGGGTGTCTTTTTGGGTCTGGTTCAGGTGCGAATTCAGGCAAAAATTTGGATCTGAATCGCACCGGAACCAGTGAACAGACATGCACCAGACCCCAGGCACGAACCCGCGGCTGCACATATGTGAACCCGACCCAACGATCAACTAGTCCTAAAAAATTCTCCCTCCCCTCCTAATACCTGTACTAACTAACCCATGTAAACCCCCCCCCCCCCCGACAACAACTAGGAATGCTGGGAACGATGACATCAGCCATAGACTCCCATGGTGCAGCCATTGTTTGCGCTCCCTCCTTTCACCACCACTGGCTGACACAGGGGAGCCGGATCACCAGATCAGACAATTTTTTTGAAGGAGGCCGCAGTGTGAATGATAGAAGCAGGGACTATATAGAAAGTAGGGTTGCACCGATACCGGTATCAGGGCCGATACGAAGCATTTTCACGAGCACTTGTACTTGTGCAATAGCTCCGATACCTTTTGTGAAAGTGGCGCGATAAAGTTTGAGCCCATACAGAATGAATGGGCTAGAATCGCAAGTTATTTGAACAGGAATGCAGTGCGATTCCTTTCCAATTCACATGTGGTTTCCCGCACTGCTCCTCTGTGAACCCAGGCTGAAGTTACTACGACAAGCCTGAATTCACACAGTATTGGTGCGGGAAACCGCATGTGATTCGGACCGCATTCCTGTTCAAATCACTTGTGATTCTGTGCAGTGCGATTTCAGCTCATTCATTTTGTATGGGTAAAAATTGCACCACAGCGCACAAAAAAAAACAAGTATCGGTAATTAGTATTGACAAGACTTGAGGAATAGTCTTGGTGCTCTGAAAAAAACTGTTATCGGTGCATCCCTAGAAAGTATTACATTAAGGCCCCATGCACACGAGACGCAGATGCAAACTCCGCTGAATGCGTGTTTTAAAAAGCAGAAACCTGCGTTTAAAAACGCGCGTTTTGCTGTGTTTTCATGTCGCGTTTAGACACGTTTGCGTCTATAAGCATTTGTAAAGATAACATCATATAGACCCTCCCCAAGCTCAGAAAGCATGTATTATTAACTATTTCTACCATTTTGTGAGCAGCAGCAGCAGAGAGCGCAGTTGTACACTTGCATTTGCCTCTCTTTCTGTGTTTTTTTTTTTGGAAATGGATATATGTCAGGAAATGCTCCTGATGTCGCTCTTGATGAAGCAGCAACGTCGTTGCAAATTTGCATGAGAGGTCCAGAATCAGAGCTTGTCGATATTGGACCCATCCGTTGATGGCACAGCGAATGTCCGTTGGATATTTCACAAACATGTATGCATTTCACAAACATGTATGCATCAGTGAGTATATATGCTCTATGAACTATCTAAACTAATTACGACATTTTAAACAATTTTTTATGGTTTACCATCATATTTCTGAGTTTTCTGGTCAAAAAAATTGGGTTTCTTTAAAAAGGCTTATAAACGCAAACGCGGCTAAACGCAAGTGCCTGCGTTTAGCCGCGTTTAGCTGCGTTTTGCGTCTGAAACGCGGAAAAGCAAAGTGTCTGAACGCATTTTTTTGCTTCTGGAAAAAAACGAGGTTAAACGCAACTGCATAAAAACGGGGAAAAAAACTAGACTGTGTACATGGACACATAGGATAACATTGCATGCGTTCAGGTGCAGTTGAAAAAAGTGTCCAACTGCCTCTGAACGCGCGTTTAACTGCGTCTCGTGTGCATGGGGCCTTAAAATGATTAAAATACTTGATATTAGAGCTGCACGATTCTGGATAAAATAAGAATCACGATTTTTTGCTTGGAATAAAGATCACGATTCTCACGGGGTAGAATCATCTTTCACATTATACAAAAAAATTGGGTAAACTTTACTGTTTTTTTATTTATTTTTATTTTTTAAATCAAATCCTTTTTTTTTTTTTTTATATGCAAACAACATTGAAACAATATAAAGTATACAAACAAAATCACATTAAACCAGGCACTTTACTGTTTAGTTGTTTTTTTTTTTAAGTTGTTGAAGTGTATTTTTTGCCTTTGAAAGACCGCTGCGCATTTACAGTGCGACAAAAAATATTGCAACGACTGCCATTTTATTATCTAGGGTCTCTGCCAAAATATATGTAATGTTTGGGGGTTCTAAGTAATTAAATTTTCGAGCAAAAAATACTGATTTTAACTTGTAAGCAACAAGTGTAAGAAAAAAGTTTAGTCTTTAAGTGGTTAAACTTCCCTCATTGACAGACCGAAGTTCATCCCTTTGATCTAAAAGAACCAAATGATACTCGGCTCTACTTGATATTATTATTATTTATTAATATCTAATACTATTATTTAAGAACATATTTAAATATTGTAAAGTAAAAATAAAAAAATATTAGTATTGGCCATTGTTGGTGTCAGTGGAAGGAATAGTGTCCCAAGGGCCAGATAAAAGCAAGCAAGCAAGTCCCCCGGGCCGCAGTTTTGAGACTACTGCTTTAAGACCTAGATTCTTGTGTGCATTTGAATGGCCAATTCAAACAATCTCCTTTGTTAATAATATCTTTATTTTTAAAGTAGCCAGTGATCTGAACCTTAAGGAGCAATGTTTATAAGCAGTTACACCAACAGTTTTTTTTTTCCTTTTTTGGATAAAGATTTTACATAAAAGCTGATTATTGTAAGAACCCCTGCCAGTGTTAAATGGTTTGTCATATATCGACTAAATAGCCTTAGTCGTAGCTAGTAGACATAGACAGATCGCTTTTCTGGCAATCTGCTTAATGATCGGTGGGTGCCGGCGGACATGGAGTCCGGTACCCGCAGATGAGCTCCCACTGTGTCCCCCAATCACAGCGGGAGCAGTTTGCCAGTGCTGTGCATGCGCGCCTCAGATCCGGAGGTGCAGAATTGCGTGATCCTGTGCAGCAGAGCCGCCTTGCCGCCATATAGGTAAGTTATATACGGTTGGCAAGCGGTTAAGCTGAATTTCCTAACATTGCCTCTAAATCCACGAAGGTGTGCGTTACCTTTAAATGTAGATAAGAGGCGCACATGGGCCCATGTCATAAATGAATCTTTACACGTGCTCTGAGCACAGATGGCAAATATAGTGACATATTGAAATGATGGCAATAAAATCATTAGTAAAACATTTTATAGCAGCTGTTTGAAGGATGCGTTTTTTTTTTTTCTGATGTTTTTCTTCCCCAAATTTACGTGTAACCACAAGAGGAAATGTCACAGCACAAAAAAAGGTTATTTTTTGTGAAGGAACCACTACTAAAGACACTGACAAACACCCAAAGTGAATATATAGAATTGCGTACGTGAAAGGAGCGCCAGACCAAAAGAATAAGAGTTCAATGTGATTTACTGGTATTATGCTAAAAGACAAAAAATGCGTTTCAGGGGTCAAGGGAACTCTCCCCCTTTATCAGGGCTTCAGTTAAAAATGAGGACCTTGAATGGACACAAAATAAGAATCAAGATTGATTGCTTATGCAGATACTGCTGGGGAGTAATTCTTATTTTTGAGTCCATTCAAGGTTCTCATAAGACAGCCAACGCGTTTCAGGGGCCAAAGAACTCCCCCTTCATCAGGGCTTCAGTTACCCACTTGCCGACCCATATAACTTAGATATACGGTGGCAAAGTGGCACGGCTGCACCAGATCGCGTACCTAGTATGTGATCCGCCACTTCCGGATCTGGGGCACGCATGCGCCTTGCCGTCGGGCCGCTCTTGCTGAGATTATACATCGGGGGGTACTGCAGACTCGGTGTCCGCTGGCACCCGCCAATCTTTTGGTACAGAGGGAGAACGGCTGTCTGTCTATGTAAACAAGAGAGATTGCCGTTCTGTCGGTACAGGAGGCATGGGTCCTGTGTCTCTCTGTAAAGCAGGGACAGGAATCTATTCCCTCCCTTTAGTACAAGCACCTCCCCCACAGTAAGAAAACACCAGCTAGGCACACAGTTAACCCTTTGATCATCCCTAATGTTTAACCCCTTCCCAGCCAGTGTCATTAGTTCAGTGACCGTTCTTATTTTTTAGCACTGATCCTCAAAAAGTCAGTGTCCGATTTGTTTGCCGCAATATCGCAGTCCTGCTATAAGTCGCTGATCGCCGCTATTAATATTAAAAAATAAATACATAAAAATATCCCATAGATTTGTAGTCGCTATAATTTTTGCACAAACAGTATGTGCTTAATGTCTTTTTTTTTTTTTTTACCAAAAACATGTAGCAGTATACAAATTGACCTAAATTGATGAAGAAATTCGTTTTTTTTTTTTTTTTTTTTTTTTTTTTACTGGATATGTTTTATAGCAGAAAGTAAAAAATATATTTTCTTTTTTCAAAACGTACGTTTTTTTTTTTTTTTTTTGGTTTATAGAGCAAAAAATTTAAATAACAGGTGATCAAATACCACCAAAACAAAACTCTATTTGTGGGGCAAAAAAAAACAACACATACATTTTATTTGGCTACAGTGTCGCACGTGCAATTGTCAGTTACACTAAAGGGGGGTAAATTTTCCGGAGGGCAAGACTGAACATTGAGTATATATTGTATTCTGGAATATCTCGCCTCCTAGCTGAATGCATTGCTGTGCACGATTTACTTCTGAGCTGGATCACTACTCTGATGTTTCTTGATAAAACTTATAAATAAAGAATAAAATAAAAAAATTAGAAATTGAGACTCAAAATAAGGCTTTTCTGTGTGAATCTGTGCAGTGACGCTAATTGCTGGATTAGAAGAATTACTGCCCAGTAATATCTGCATGAGCAACCAATCTTGATCCTTATTTTGAGTCCATTCAGAGTTCTCATTTTTCAAGTGTTACTAAACCCAGGACTCTGCATTCACTATATCTGGTCTCCCACAGTACACAGAACATGGAAATGAAATTATTTTAGTAAATATAAACTGCTATATACCTTTTCTCATGAGCAGTATATAGCAGTCTTGTGACTTTTATCAGTGTCTGGCTAAAGCTTGTAGGAGAAGTTTTCATTCTACTCGGACTGTCCTATGAGGCTGCAGGACCCCTGACCCTCTGTCTGGACAGTGCTGATTGGCCCTGCGCTGATCACATGCACCTTAAGAAAAAATAAAAATCTCTCTAGTAATACACACCAAACTGAGCATGTGCAGAGTGCCTCCAAGACTCTGTACTATCAGGAGATGGATTGGTGTCTGTGGAAGAGGGGAGGGGGGGGGGATCAAGAATCGAACAGCCTTTTTACATAATGCGCAGGATTAACCCCTTAGGTTTCACAGCATGCTTTACTGAATATACAGACTGATTTTACTGTTGTGGGTTTAGTAACACTTTAACTGAAGCCCTGATGAAGTTCCTTCGACATCCGAAACTTGTTGGCTGTCTTTTAGCACAATACCAATTAATTAAAATTGAACTCTTTTTTTTTTTTTTTTTTTTTTTATCATTTGGTCTGGCACTTCTTCCATATATGCACGTTTTTTGTTTTGGTAACTTGCTGGGGTACCCATTGGAGGGTAGCCTTGTCTGTCGTGAGGAGCCCAGTGCATCTTGGTTGCCTTTTTTATTTTTTATTTTTTTTTATTTTTTTGGCAAGCTTTAGCGCAGTCAGGTTACTTTAGAGACTTTTTTTGCTCAGAATTGTGCATTTTTGGCCTGGTAGACTTCTGGGAGCACCTGAAAAGCACATAAACACTACTTTTCAAGTGTTTTTCAGATGCTTCCATTAAAGTCTGTAGGGGGAAAAGTGTGATTTTTGCCGCAAAAGAAGTTCATGTATTGTTCTGAACTTGAATGTTGAGCGCTGTAGAGCTTTTGGAATCCGGTGATGGATGAGAATGAGTGCTTGGCTCTCAGGGACGTGCCCTTCATTATTGACCCTTGTATCTCCTCTGGGCGATGGAGTTTACTCTGCTCCCAACAATGGCAGCTCACAAAAGCTCAGGTGGCTCTGGGCACCACTGAAAGCGCCCATGAATACAAGCTTTAATCAAGGCAAACAATATAATGTACACAACGTTTTTTTTTCTGAAAACAAACCCCGTTTACTGTAGAACTGAAATTGCAGCTGGAATGTACAATTGTTGGCTGTGCAGCAATTGGTAAGAAGGCATCTTCAGTTACCATGGCGACTCTTCTTTTATAAGAGAGCCAAAGAGCGTATTTGCATTTGTTTGTGCAAGTAAATGAAAGATTTAACCCCTCGGCTCCCATAGCGGTAGAAATTTTACACGGGGGAAGTTTGGACCCTTGGATAGATGTAATGCAACGTGTCTACTGATGGGTTTATGGTTTTTTGTTTTTCTACATTTTAATCAGATGATTTGGAAATGCTGTTTTTCATTTCCCCTTTTGATGTTTTATCTGGAATTTTTATTTTATTTTTTAAGTTAAAGGACAACTGTTCTTCTTCTGACTCTTCTGACTCTGACTCTTCTGACTCTGACTCTTCTGACTCTGACTCTTCTGACTCTGACTCTTCTGACTCTGACTCTTCTGACTCTGACTCTTCTGACTCTGACTCTTCTGACTCTGACTCTTCTGACTCTGACTCTTCTGACTCTGACTCTTCTGACTCTGACTCTTCTGACTCTGACTCTTCTGACTCTTCTGACTCTTCTGACTCTGACTCTTCTGACTCTGACTCTTCTGACTCTGACTCTTCTGACTCTGACTCTTCTGACTCTTCTTCTTCTGATGACTCTTCTTCTTCTGATGACTCTTCTTCTTCTGATGACTCTTCTGATGACTCTTCTGATGACTCTTCTGATGACTCTTCTGATGACTCTTCTTCTTCTGATGACTCTTCTGATGACTCTTCTTCTTCTGATGACTCTTCTGATGACTCTTCTTCTTCTGATGACTCTTCTTCTTCTGATGACTCTTCTGATGACTCTTCTTCTTCTGATGACTCTTCTGATGACTCTTCTTCTTCTGATGACTCTTCTGATGACTCTTCTTCTTCTGATGACTCTTCTGATGACTCTTCTTCTTCTGATGACTCTTCTTCTTCTGATGACTCCTCTTCTTCTGATGACTCTTCTTCTTCTGATGACTCTTCTTCTTCTGATGACTCCTCTTCTTCTGATGACTCTTCTTCTTCTGATGACTCTTCTTCTTCTGATGACTCCTCTTCTTCTGATGACTCTTCTGATGACTCCTCTTCTTCTGATGACTCTTCTGACTCCTCTTCTTCTGATGACTCTTCTGACTCCTCTTCTTCTGATGACTCTTCTGACTCCTCTTCTTCTGACTCCTCTTCTTCTGACTCCTCTTCTTCTGACTCCTCTTCTTCTGACTCCTCTTCTTCTGACTCCTCTTCTTCTGATGACTCTTCTTCTGACGACTCTTCTTCTGACGACTCTTCTTCTGACGACTCTTCTTCTGACGACTCTTCTTCTGACGACTCTTCTTCTGACTCTCCCTGACCTCATTGACCATAGCTCGCCAGGCTTTTCTGTCTTCCACTTTTCCTCCCGGAGTTTGCTTAGCATCATCCAAACAATGATCATGAAGTTATCTATCCATCTTGTTTTCTGTCGTCCTCTTCTCCTTTTAGCCTTACATGTTTCCCAGCATCACGATCTTTTCCAATGAGTCCTCTCTTCGTATTAGGTGACCAAAATATTAAAGTTTCAGCTTCAGGATCTGTCCTTTCAGTAAATATTCAGAGTTGATTTTCTTCAACATTGACTGGTTTGATCTTCTTGCCGTCCAGGGGATTTTCAAGAGTCTTCTCCAAAACCATAGTTTAAAAACATAAAATTCTTTGTGTTCAGCCATCCAACTTTCACAGCCATAGGTTACTACTGGGAATACCATAGCTTTGACTATATGGCACTTTGTCAGTTGGATGATGTCTGCTTTTTATTATGTTGTCTAGGTTTGCCATTGCTTTCCTCTCTTAATTTAAATGCTGAAAATGTAACCTCTTACCTAATGGCTTTCATTTTTCCTGTGCGTTAAGAGCTGTCATTGCAAGTCAAGGCCATTTTAAGCATTGCATTGTTTACATTCGTAGTAAAAAAGTGGGGACAATAAAGGCTTTGTATTGAGGCAAAGTAACACAATTCGGTTCCATAAAAATATATAATTTTATTACAACAATATGTATATTATAATTTGATCACTTGTGACCATGTAAAGGTTTCCATAATACAGAGACATATCATATTCAAACCATAAGGGGTTCTACAAAAAGTTGTCGCTTGAGAATTCCTGCTGACTTGGTTCAACACGTTTCGAAGCATAGTTGCTGCTTCCTCTAGGACGGCGCAGGAGCATCACATAATTCTTATATGCCGAGTATGCATGAGCCCCACAAGTTCCACTAAGCCGCCACCAGAGACGATGTATCCACCAAACCTACCATCAGAAGGGGGGGGGGGGCATCCACCTTTTAAACATATAATCTGGTCCTCATCATGCACATGTAAACCTGCCCAGGACAGCTGCCCTGGTTTACATGTGCATGATGAGTTGCTGCCCTGGTTTATACATGCATGATGAGGACCAGATTATATGTTTAATAAGTGGAGCTGGCTGGACCTACGTACAGTGGGTATATAATGGAATCACCCACCTTTTAAAATCAGACAGTTTTTGTTATAAGCTGCACTGAGAAAATACAGCTGGATATAACATCCAAGTGAAAGCTATAACACCCATATGCTAGAAAAAAAAAAATCAAAAACTGAATCACTGAGTTGTAAAAAGGATCACCCTCTTGTGTCAGTATTCTGTTGAACCACCTTTTGCTTTAATTACTGCATTTAGTCTGTTGGGATATGTCTCTACTAACAATAGCAATATATGCCTACTCTTCTTTGCAGAACTGCTCAAGTTCAGTTAAATTTGGTGGTGACCGTTTTTGGACTGCAGTCTTCAAGTCATTCCACAGATTTTCAATGGGGTTTAAGTCTGAGCGTCTGTTATTCTAGCAGTTTTTGATCTTCAGTGAACACACGAGTGCAGTGTACTGCAGCAGATAAACAATACTCTATGGTGCTAAAGATAGAGTACAACCGGGGCATTGCTTACTTCAAAGAAGGATCCTAACCTCTAATCGGCTTTGAGTCCAATAGATACCTTTTGTTACACTGACTGACTAAGCTCTGATAAAGGGAGAGTTTGGCCCTGAAACACGTTCACTGTCTTATGTTCATGTTGTATGAGGGGTCTTGAAAAAGATTCCTCACTTTTATATTGAATAGAGTTTAAAAAAGAAGTTGTTGTAGGGAAGTAATGGTGAGCCTTGGCACCCCAGATGTTTTAGAACTACATTTCCCATGATGCTCAACTACATTGCAGAGTGCATGAGACTTTTTGAAGAGCCCTCACACTTTTGGAATTAATAGAGGACTCTTGAGATGGCAGTTTTGTGTTCTTTCTGCTTTATTCAGTTGGGATTTCTCAATTTGGGCGATCTTGTTGTCTTGGGGTGGGGGGTCTCCGCTTTTGTGAAGAACAACCAAAACCAAGTCGTTGGACCTAAAGTGATTGATTGTAAAGGCTCGTTTTTTATTTATTTTAAATAACAAACATATCATACTTGCTCCATTGTGCAGCTCGTTTTGCAGAGTGGCCCGATCGTCCATTTCTGGGGTCCCTCAGCGGCTCTCGCGGCTCCTCTCCGCGTCAGATAACCCCCTAGGAAAAGCCCTCTCTTGGGGGGTCACCTTGCGGGCACGCTCCCGAGTCCAGCATTTGCGTCCATAGACACGAATGCCGCACTCGGCCCCTGTGCCGTGTCATTGGATTTAATTGACAGCAGCGGGAGCCAATGGCTGCGCTGCTATCAAGCCAATCAAGAGCCGGGACCCCATGGAGAGAGGGACAGCGCGTCCTTGCCCAAGGAAATATGGGGCTCAGATAAGTAAAACGGGGGGGAGGGGGTCTAGGGGGCCGGTCACTGCCGAAATCTTGACTAAAGATCTGAGTCCAGTGCCTTACCTGCACTTCTCTATGACCAGCTCCATGGCTGGAGACCCGCATCTTTTGCCTGTGGACACCACTACACTATAGAGACTCAAGAATGAAGGAACATCAAAAGGCTCTCGTGTATCTTCTGTTTTAATTTTCCAGGCAATTACAGCGAGTCTCCTATTCCGCCATACAGATGACACAAAGCCTCTTCAGTTCTCGGCCAGCATCCCAATAGTGCATTTTAATATTTACAAACTCCATTTGCAAGATAACTGCTCGCTTGGGGACAAAACCTGATCTACTCCCCGAGGGAGAGTGGGTTGTTTGTTGTGTCAACACGCTTCAATCGGTAACATCAGTAGAGGAATATCAGTTCAACACACATATTCATCAGATCCTGTTCACACGGTTTTATTTTAATAGGAGCTCAGGTAATGCTTGAAATGATGACTAAGCACCTAACCAGCTAACACTTTGGGGTTGATTTACTAAAAGTGGAGAGTGCAAAATCTGGTGCAGCTCTGCCTAGTAACCAATCGGCTTCCAGGTTTTATTGTCTAAGCTTAATTGAACAAGCTGAAGTTAGAAGCTAATAAAAACACACTAAGGCCCCTTTCACACTTGGGCAGGAGCCGCGGTGACGGTAAAGCAGCGCTATATTTAGCGCTGCTTTACCGTCTTTTTAGCCGTGGTATTCGCCGCTCACGGGGCGGTTTTACCCCCGCGAGTGGCCGAAAAAGGGTTAAAATTCCGGTATTGCCACGGTATTACCGCGGTGTCCCATGGAAAAAAAATGCGGTATTGCCACAGTATTACCGCGGTGTCCCATGGAAATCAATGGGTAGGAGCACTGAATACACCGCTCCTATACCGCTCCAAAGATGCTGCTAGCAGGACTTTTTTTACCGTCCTGCTAGCGCACCGCTCCAGTGTGAAAGCACCGCCGGCTTTCACACTGGAGTGAATGGGGCCTGTTTTTTTCAGGCGTGTACAGGCGCTATTTTTAGCGCTTTACCGCCTGAAAAACGCCCCAGTGTGAAAGGGGCCTGAGGCCCCATGCACACGAGACGCCGATGCAAACTCTGCTGAACGCATGTTTTAAAAAGCAGAAGCCTGCATTTAAAAATGCGCGTTTTGCCGCGTTTTCATGCCGCGTTTTACCGCGTTTGCGTCTATAAGCGTTTGTAAAGATAACATCATATAGACCCTCCCCAAGCTCAGAAAGCATGTATTAACTATTTCAGCCATTTTGATCAGAGTGAGCAGCAGCAGCAGAGAGAGCAGTTGTACACTTGCATTTGCCTCTCTTTCTGTGTTTTTTTATTTTTTGGAAATGGATCCCATATTGAATATATGTCAGGAAATGCTCCTGATGTTGCTCTTGATGAGGCAGCAACGTCGTCGCAAATTGCGTGAGAGGTCCAGAGTCAGAGCTCGTCGATATTGGACCCATCCGTTGATGGCACAGCGAATGTCTGTTGGATATTTCACAAACATGGTGGGGGGTTGGGGCTGACTAGACATTGGTATGCAGGTTTTTCTTTGTAAAAAAAAGACATTGCTATGCTTTGGTCAGACTAGGTGGAGTCACTGATTAGATGAGAAATTGGATGAAGGGTTGGGGCAAAGAAGTGGAGGCATTCCTCATTGTCTAAGCCACCTAAAAAACAATTTTTTTTATGGCATTGCATCAGTGAGTATATATGCTCTATGAACTATCTAAAGTAATTACATAATTTTAAACCAATTTTTTTAGTATTTTTTTTTTTATGGTTTACCATCATATTTCTAAGTTTTCTGGTCCAAAAAATTGGGTTCCTTTTAACCGCTTCCCGACCGCCCACTGCATATATACGTCAGCAGAATGCCCTGCGATCGGGTTACGGAGCTGAAGAGCGGGGAGAGGTATGTGTAAACAAACCTCTCCCCGCGCTTCCTACTCTGCCTGTCATTGATTGGCTGTTCCCGGTCATCGGGAAAGCCGATCAATGACGTCAGCCCCGCCCCCTAATGTAAAAAAAACACACACGTCACAGCCCATAACCCCTCCCCTCCCCCTAGTGGTTAACTCTTTCACTACAACTGTCATTTATACAGGAATCCATGCATTTAAATAGCATTGATTGCTGTATAAATGACAATGGTCCCAAAAATGTGTCAAAAATGTCCGATGTGTCCGCCATAATGTCGCAGTCACAAAAAAAATCGCTGATCGCCGCCATTACTAGTAAAAAAAAAAAAAAATATTAATAAAAATGCTATAAAACTATCCCCTATTTTGTAAACGCTATAACTTTTGCGCAAACCAATCAATCGCTAATTGCGATTTTTTTTTTTTTTTTTTTTACCAAAAATATGTAGAAGAATACGTATCGGCCTAAACTGAGGAAAAAAATGTTTTTTTATATATTTTTTTGGGGATATTTCTTATAGCAAAAAGCAAAAAATGTTGCATTTTTTTCAAAATTGTCGCTCTTTTTTGTTTATAGCGCAAAAAATAAAAACCGTAGGGGCGATCAAATACCACCAAAAGAAAGCTCTATTTGTGGAAAAAAAAGGACGCAAATTTTGTTTGGGAGCCACGTCACACGACCGCGCAATTGTCAGTTAAATCGACGCAGTGCCGAATCGCAAAAAGGGGCCTGGTCCTTTGGCTGCCAATTGGTCCGGGGCTGAAGTGGTTAAAAACGCTTATAAACGCAAACGAGTCTAAACGCGGGTGCCGCGTTTAGCCGCGTTTTGTGTCTGAAACGTGGAAAAGCGAAGTGTCTGAACCCATTTTTTTGCTGCTGGAAAAGCGAGGTTAAACGCAACTGCATAAAAACGGGGAAAAAAGGAGACTGTGTACATGGACACATAGGATAACATTCATGCGTTCAGGGGCAGTTGAAAAAAGTGTCCAACTGCCTCTGAACGCGCGTTTAACAGCGTCTCGTGTGCATGGGGCTGTGTTTGCATGGATGTGAACTAGCCACATAACAATAAATGGGATTTTTACATTTTGCCCACTTCACCCAAAACCAAGATTTGACTCTACTAGCCTCATGGAATAGTAGTCCATTCGGATTAAAATGCTTTCAGAGTGATAACATGTGTAGGTGGAGAGAATTACAGCGCTAAACTCAAAAAAAAAAAAAAACACAGTAAAGTGTAGCAGCAGCACTAGAATGAGACAAGTATTCAATAAACAATGGAGGAAGGAGAGTGCAGCGCTGAAAGGTGAATGGTAGTAACACCACTCAGCTGTGAAGGTGAATGGCGGTAATACCCTTCGGCTCCTCAATAGTAATTGAGAGAGTAATGGTGCAAACCTGAACAAACGTGACAGATATCTGTTCCTCAGTGGAAACTAAAGGAAATGAGCCTATAACCAAAAAAGGCCAACGATGCAAACAATAATAATAGTGCACACAATGAGAATCACCAATGACATATATTCCTCAGTGATGTTTTGAGGAAATGATGTAAACCTAAAACAAAAAAGAATCAACAACACAAATAATAATATTTCTGGTGCACACATTAAAGTCCCGAGAAAGGATCCTCAATAGTGATGGGGGGACAGATTCCTAGATGCATTTAAGGTGAAAAAAATCTCATATCGGATAGTGGTAAAACAACAAAAGTCCAAAGTGATGAACTATGAATGACTTCCGAACCGGGTAGTCCTAAACAGAATCTTCTGATATACACACTTGAATGTGGGAAAGTATAGATGTGCGCTTACCGGAACTGGTGGACTCCCTGTCGGCAACAGGGAGTCAAACAGACATAAAGAGGCTCTAGGTAGCCTGCAATCTCGATGTCCCGGGCAGACGGATGGACTGTGTGGAACCACTCACAGCTGCGCCAACAGGGTGCGGTCAATCGAGGTGAAGACAACTGTCATGGAGTCTGGATACCCATGGATGGGATGGAGATTCCTGGACGGCCACTTGGTGGATGAAAATATAACCTCTAATCGGCTTTGAGTCCAATCAATGCCTTTTGTTACACTGACTAAGCTCTGATAAAGGGGGATTTTGGCCCCCGAAATGCGTTTACTGTCTTATGTTCATGTTGTCCTTCTAAATTTTTTAATTTGGGTGATCTTGTTGTCTTGAGGTGGGTGGGGTCTCCGCTTTTGTGAAGAAGATCCAAATCCAAGTTGTTGGACTTAACTAATGCATTGTGCTCACGTAAAAGTATTAAGCAGTCTCTACAAATATGTAGCTGCAGTGTAGAGATTTTGTTTCCAGATCAAGAATGCACAGGGTTTAGCGACACTTATGCAGTGGCTATCTTCTAGCAGTTTGTGATCTTCAGGGAACACGAGTGCAGTGTACTGCAATAGATGAACCATAATTTATGGCCACTTGTGCTAAAGATACAACCGTCACCTTGTTTACTTTCAAAGATTGAATAAAGTTTAAAAAAGAAGTGCAGAGACTTTTTGAAGAGCCCTCACACTTTTGGAATTAATAGAGGACTCTTGACACGGCAGTTTTGTGCTCTTTCTGCTTTATTCAGTTGGGATTTTTCAATTTGGGTGATCTTGTTGTCTTGGGGTGGGGGGTCTCCGCTTTTGTAAAGAACCAAGTCGTTGGACCTAAAGTGATTGATTGTAAAGGCTCTTTTTTTTTTTATATAACAAACATATCATACTTTCTCCATTGTGCAGCTCGTTTTGCACAGAGTGGCCCGATCGTCCATTTCTGGGGTCCCTCAGCGGCTCTCGCGGCTCCTCTCCACGTCAGATAACCCCCTAGGAAAAGCCCTCTCTTGGGGGGTTACCTTGCGGGCACGCTCCCTAATCCAGCATTTGCGTCCATAGACACGAATGCCGCACTCGGCCCCTGTGCCGAGTCATTGGATTTAATTGACAGCAGCGGGAGCCAATGGCTGCGCTGCTATCAAGCCAATCAAGAGCCGGGACCCCGTGGAGAGAGGGACAGTGCGTCCTTGCCCAAGGAAATATGGGGCTCAGATAAGTAAAACGGGGGGGGACTAGGGGGCCGGTCACTGCCGAAATCTTGACTAAATCTTGACTAAAGATCTGACAGTTGTCTTCACCTCGATTGACCGCACCCTGTTTGCGCAGCTGTGAGTGGTTCCACACAGTCCATCCGTATGCCCGGGACATCGAGATTGCAGGCTACCTAGAGCCTCTGTGTATGTCTGTTTGACTCCCTGTTGCCGACAGGGAGTCCACCTATTCCGGTAAGCGCACATCTATACTTTCCCACATTCAATAACTGCTCGCTTGGGGACAAAACCTGATCTACTCCCCGAGGGAGAGTGGGTTGTTTGTTGTGTCAACACGCTTCAATCGGTAACATCAGTAGAGGAATATCAGTTCAACACACATATTCATCAGATCCTGTTCACACGGTTTTATTTTAATAGGAGCTCAGGTAATGCTTGAAATGACGACTAAGCACCTAACCAGCTAACACTTTGGGGTTGATTTACTAAAAGTGGAGAGTGCAAAATCTGGTGCAGCTCTGCCTAGTAACCAATCGGCTTCCAGGTTTTATTGTCTAAGCTTAACCACCTGATTACTTTGCACTTAAACCCCCTCGTGACCAGACCAATTTTCAGCTTTTGGCGCTGACGCACTTGGAATGACAATTGCGCGGTCATACGACACTGTACCCAAATGAAATTATCATTTTTTCCCCACAAATAGAGCTTTCTTTTGGTGGTATTTGATCCACCTCTGCGTTTTTTTTTATTTTTTGCGCAATAAACAAAAGAAGAGCGACAAATTTTAAAAAAAAAAAAATATATTTTTTACTTTTTGCTATAATAAATATCCCCAAAAAATATATAAAAAAACTTTTTTTCCTCAGTTTAGGCCGAAACGTATTCTACATATTTTTGGTAAAAAAAAAAAATCGCAATTAGCGATTAATGATTGGTTTGCGCAAAAGTTATAGCATTTACAAAAATAGGGGATAGTTTTATAGCATTTTTATAATATTTTTTTTTTACTAGTAATGGCGGCGATCAGCGATTTTTTTTTTTTTTTTTTTTTTTTTTTTTTTATTGTGACTGCGACATTATGGCGGACACATCGGACATTTTTGACGCATTTTTGGCACCATTGTCATTTATACAGCAATCAATGCTATTTAAATGCATTGATTGCTGTATAAATGACACTGGCAGTGAAGGGGTTAACCATTAGGGGGCGGGGAGGGGTTAATTATGTTCCCTGTTAGTGATTCTTACTGTGGGGGGAGGAGACTTGCAAGGGGAGGAGACCGATCGGTGTGTCTCTGTACAGAGAACACACCATCGGCTCCTCTCCTCTGACAGGACCGTTGATCTGTGTGTTTACACACACAGATCCACGGTCCCGCTGTGTTACCCGGGCAATCGCGGGTGCCCAGTGACACGGCGAGAGCGCGCGCGCGCCCCCGGCGGCGCGCGCTCCCTGGAGTGCACAGAAGGGGAGGACGTCATATGACGTGCTCCCGGCACAACAGATCCGCGCTGTAGCCGTCATTTGGCTATAGCGCGGATCTCAGCTAGTTAATTGAACAAGCTGAAGTTAGAAGCTAATAAAAACACACTAAGGCCCCATGCACATGAGACGCCGATGCAAACTCTGCTGAACGCATGTTTTAAAAAGCAGAAACCTGCATTTAAAAACGTTTTCATGCTGCGTTTTACAGCGTTTTGCGTCTATAAGCGTTTGTAAAGATAACATCATATAGACCCTCCCCAAGCTCAGAAAGCATGTATTATTAACTATTTCTACCATTTTGATCAGAGTGAGCAGCAGCAGCAGAGAGAGCAGTTGTACACTTGCATTTGCCTCTCTTTCTGGGTTTTTTTTTTTTTTGGAAATGGATCCCATATTGAATATATGTCAGGAAATGCTCCTGATGTTGCTCTTGATGAGGCAGCAACGTCATCGCAAATTGCGTGAGAGGTCCAGAGTCAGAGCTCGTCGATATTGGACCCATCCGTTGATGGCACAGCGAATGTCCGTTGGATATTTCACAAACATGGTGGGGGGTTGAGGGCTGACTAGACATTGGTATGCAGGTTTTTCTTTGTGAGAAAAAGACATTGCTATGCTTTGGTCAGACTAGGTGGATTAGATTAGAAATTGGATGAAGGGTTGGGGCAAAGAAGTGGAGGCATTCCTCATTGTCTAAGCCACCTAAAAAAAAATAGAGTTTTTTATGGCATTGCATCAGTGAGTATATATGCTCTATGAACTATCTAAAGTAATTACATAATTTTAAACCAATTTTTTTAGTATTTTTTTTTTATGGTTTACCATCATATTTCTAAGTTTTCTGGTCCAAAAAATTGGGTTCCTTTTAAAAACGCTTATAAACGCAAACGAGTCTAAACGCGGGTGCCGCGTTTAGCCGCGTTTTGTGTCTGAAACGTGGAAAAGTGAAGTGTCTGAACCCATTTTTTTGCTGCTGGAAAAGCGAGGTTAAACGCAACTGCATAAAAACGAGAAAAAACGAGACTGTGTACATGGACACATAGGATAACATTGCATGCGTTCAGGGGCAGTTGAAAAAAGTGTCCAACTGCCTCTGAACGCGCGTTTTTAACAGCGTCTCGTGTGCATGGGGCCGTGTTTGCATGGATGTGAACTAGCCACATAACAATAAATGGGATTTTTACATTTTGCCCACTTCACCCAAAACCAAGATTAGCCTCATGGAATAGTAGTCCATCCGGATTAAAATGCTTTCAGAGTGATAACATGTCTTTCCTAACTTTGGATGTGAAATGGCTGATGCTCAATAAGAATTAAAAATATTCATATCTAATGAAAACCAGCAACTCAATCCATATTGAAGCCTGGGCTTGTTTTATGAGTTGCTTCTTCATAGGAAACCATATTTTTAGCATACCAGCATCAGGTTTCAATATAAAGGTTATAAAACTATTTCTGGGTTAATGGCCTAATTTTAAACAGCTCGCTAACCTCAAAAATGTCTTAAAGCGAAATGGTGGTTTTCTTGAGAAACAAAAAAAAGAAACATTTCAGATTTGCTATATAAATTCTACAGTCTCAGTGCTGTAGGGAAACCCTACATTGCTGGGACCCCGAGGTGAAATGTACAAGTGCAGTTAACCAAAGGGCATTGTTAGAGAGTCCATAATGTATTGGGGCTGCACTCTCCAATTTTAGGAAATCAACACCGTAGTCATCTGGCTAGTGAATCCAGTGTTGTCCTGCCATGAGCCACTGCTATAAGTCAGGTCCTGTGCCACCATCTTTGTAGCAATGATCAATGAAAAGGAATGCAGCACTCTCACCAAGGGAGTCTCCTGAGTATGGAAGTAGAGTCCACGATAGGCAACAGTCAAAATAGGAAAAACCGGCAACTCAATGTCCATATCCAAATGTAAACGTTTGTTGGTGCATGTAAAAAGATACAAGGGCTGACGTGTTTCGTCACACTGCCTTGGTCACAGCACAAAGTCTTTGTAGTAATGTCATTGGGTGCCTCTTCAGGCAGCTGGTCCTCTGATGATGTGCCGCTGGGCTGGTTCTTTTTCAGCCTTAGTGAATGGAAACCAAAGCATCCTGGGATATGTGACATGCATATGTATGGATGAGACATTGTTGTCATCTAAGCAAGAATGGTGGCTGGGGATGGGCGTGGACTGTACAAATATGGGGGGGGGGGCAATAATGCCTAGTGCATCAAGGGGGTGAAAGTCTGCTTTTAAGAGAATCTGTTGCCTACTGAAGAAACAAGGCTATAATTCTACAACATTACAGGACTCTGGTTCGGCCACATCTTCAGTATGCCATCTAGTTCTGGGCACCAGTCCTCAAGAAGGATGTATATAAACTGGAGGGCTTCTAGAGAAGGGAAACAAAGCTAATGGAGGAGACTGGAGGATCTCAGTTACGAGGAATGACTACGAGCATTAAACTTATTCTCCTTGGAGAAAAGATGCTTTTTTCCCCCAAACTTCCAAGACATGCTGTTTAAAGTGGCCCTAGTATACTGTATGGGTGTTTATGCATGTGAGATAGCGATATACAAATACCTCAACAATGATTCTAGCATAGGGAAGAAACTATTCAGTTCCACGGAGCTGTAAGACATGCGGCCACTCTTTGAAATTGTAGAGAAGCGGTTTGACCTCCAAACTGTGTAGAAGGTTCTTTACTGTTCGAGCGGTAAGGATGTGGAACTCCCATCCACAATTGGTGGTGTCGGCGAGGAGTGTTGATCCTTTCAAAAACGTTTAGATGGCCACCTTAATTGACACTATTTACAGGAGTATGGGAATTGGTATTGATAAAAATAGATGCACACATCCACACCGGTTGGACTGGTGTCTCTATTTAACCTCACCAACTATGTAACTGAATAGAAAAAAAATACTGCAGCAGGCATGCAAGGAGCTTGCACATGGCTTCCTAAACCCTCCGGCCATGGACACCACATAGTGGCTTAGTGGTCAGCACTAGGTTCCTTGGTTCAAATCCCCCATAGGATGCTATCTGCATGGAGTTTGCGTGTTCTCCCTGTGCTTTTGCTACTTTTCTCTGGGTACTCTAGTTTCCTCCCACGCTCCAATACGTGCTGTTTTAATTTGGCCCTAGTATGGGTATGTATGCATGTGAGATGGGAATCTTATAATGTAAGCTTGGTGAGCGCAAGGACTGATGTTAATGTACAGTATGTAAAGTGTCAGCTCTATATAAATGCCTATAATAAAAAAACGAATGGCCCATTGCCAAGACATTGTGATAGGTAACGCGCTGGCACTTCCTTATGGTGCCGAAGCTTGACCGCTTGTCCTGTTGGTTGGCCAGTGAGATTGGCCGTCACAGTGACAAGCCAATATGAACTGCAGGGGCAGGGCTACTCGGATATGTCAGCGCTTTGCCTGCCAGAACTGCCTGCAATTCAGCCATGATAGTAGTGCATGGGAGGCTTCTACAGGTATGTGTACCTCCAAGTGTCTGCATGTTAATACCGGCAACTATTGGGCCCATGGAAAAGAATAGTAAATGCAGAAAGGACCATGAATTTATATATCGACGAACTCTGACTCTGGACCTCTCACGCAATTTTTTAAACTTGATTGCAACGAAATTAAGCTCTACTACTATCCCTGACTTTGCATAATGGATATTAAAAAAGTAATACGCTTTATGTTTATAATGCACACAAAGATGCATATAAAAAAACACATAAGAACACAAATCTAAAAAAGTGTGTTATAGGCATGGGAGGGTCCTAAAAAAAAAAAAAAAAAAAAAAAAAAAGTAATGTAAATGCTCTTTAAAGAGTTTAGGATTTCAGTGTCACAAGCCACAGTATGGAATCTGTCAGAAAAGTGGACGTGTGTTTTTAAACTTTTGTAAACTTCCCTACTGGCGGGTACAAGCAGCGGGCTTCAGATGTCTGAGCTATGCTGTGACACACTGTTTATACATAGAGCTGTGGCTTGAGGTTTCCAGCTCGAGAGTCGCTGGTAGCAGCTGCATCCTGAAGACATGATCTCTACCTCTGTCCAAGAGGAAGTCACACTGAATATTTGTGTTACAGTTCATGCTGCAGACTACCCTGCATGCTTTATCCTTTTAGTGTGTATGCAGGGTTGTTGTTTATTGGAGCATTCTGCAGCATTGCAGGCTATATATAACCATAGTTGGGTAGATTGACAACCTGATTGTATGAAAAGTCCGTGACCGGTTTGTGAAGGCTGTGTTTTTACTTCCCCTTTTTCATTGCAGAGCCTCTTTCCTTGCACAGTCCTAAAGACTAACAAACTGGCTTGTTGGTTTCCTTTTTGAAACCGCCGGTAGGCTAAACTCAAGTGTTTCATTTAAAGGGAATACTATATAGGTGATCTGGTCCCTATAAAATATTTTTTTAAAGGGTAAATCCACCTTTAGGACTGTGTAACTCAATGGATAACACATGCAGTGATCACTGCACTCGCAATCCATTAACAGATCCTCCAACTCTTTAATTAAAAGCCCCTACAGAAAGGGGAACTGGAGTACGGCAGGCCATAGATGGCGTGATTTAAATTTCCTGAAACCAAAGGTTTTAGCATAAGGTTGTAAAATAGGGTTTAGAACCACTTTAAGGTGTTCTGGTCTGTTCACATGATCACCCCAGCGGCCGGCTTCAGTAGAGGAGAGGCCCAAGCGATAGCGTCACCCATAGGCTTGCTATGGGGCATCTGTTGTTAGCTGTTCCTCCTCTACACTGAAGCCACCACTGGGAGCTGATCATGTGACCAGAGCACTCTCAGTAAGTATAGACCTCTTTCCTTTACAGGGTAGTAAGAAAAGTTTTGGAATGGGGAAGTTTTCAATATGGTTCGTATTTGATTGGACTTCCACTTTAAAGTTGAACTCCAGGAAACGTAAAAATTCTCCCTTACAGTTGGACTGTGCCCATACTGCAAGGGTTAACTGCTCCTTTAGGTCTAAGGGACATGGAATAGTATTTTACTTACCCGATCCTCTGCTATTCCATACTGCTAGGCCAGTCAATGCAGCGTATTCTCCCCTATGCTCTCATGGTCTAAGATCCATTGCTCTCTATTGGACGTGATGACGTCAAGGGACAGTGCATCGGTGGAGCATAGGGAATCCCCATCCGCTGGGGTTGTAGAGAATCAGGTAAGTAAAAGTGCTTTTTCCTCTCCCCTAGAAAAAAAAAACGATCATTTAACCGTTGCAGAGTGGGCAAGGATTCCCCGAAGATGGGCTTTAAATTCTCTTGTTTCATGGATTTTCATAGTGTTGCTTGTTAAATAGTAACCTATTAAACTGCCAAAGTTTGGCAGACTTGTCTTTTGATTTCTAGGAATCCATAAAAAAAAAAAAAGCTGCTTTATTTTGTATTTTGGGATTCGTGAGAAGCCGTGTCACCTCTCGTGGAAGGTCAGGGCCAGAAACTAAAACCTCTGAAAATGGAGAAATTGTGTAACGGCAACTTTAGACAGCTGTTGATGAATAGCTGGGCTTTGACTTTCTAAATATAATTTCCATGTTGGAAGCTTGTACAATGCCTCTTCTCTGTATCAGTGTTCTGGGAAGTGAACATTTTAATGATATGTTTAGGCCGAGTAAAAATGTCATCTCTCTATCAATAAATACCTTGCCTGAAAGCCCCGGGACCAAGGAGGGTATTTATTACACTGTAAAATGAAAGGCGTATTTGAAGCTTATAAGGTACTCGCTTAGCATTCGCACATAAACGGGCTGCTTTGCTACATACTTGCAGGACACTTTAAGGGCTTTAGAAGGTATTCTTTTATGTCTGATGGTTCCTTTAATCTTTTATGGTTAAATACTGTCTGTAGAAAAGCACACATGGGTATACTTTTGCAAATTTCACAATTTTCTTGACTGGCTTCCTTCTGCATACGCGGTCTATTGGAGTGTATGTACAGTACCATTTGTCTTTCCTTTAGATCTTCCATGTGTTCAGTCCTGTCCTACTGTGTCATAACAATGTGACATATGGAGATATCCCGGAGTCGTTGCCTTTTCTGTGTTATTTCTACTTTCACTGAGCCCTGTTCTCTGCATAGTAAGTGAGACTCGGCTGATGATGACCTCCTACAAAGAAGACATTGAATACTAACCTCTCCTGCTAGACAGGGCCTATAATGGCGCGTACACACGGACGGAATTCTCGTCGGAAAAAGCTCTGATGGTTTTCCAATCAGAATTCCGACGGAATTTCGCTCAAACTGTCTTGCTTAAACACGGTCACACCAAATTCCGACAGTCAATAACACCACGGTATAAAACACGTTTGACTGCACTATAAAAGGGAAGTTTAATGCTTCTGAGCATGCGTTGAATTGTTTACGGAATTTTGCATGTCGGAATTGCATACACGGAATTTCTACGTCACAGGGGGTGTAAACATCAGCACTTTGCATGGGACACAGGAGCAAGGAGATAAGCTTCATCAAGTAGATTGTGTCAAAAACATATTAAACGATCAATGTGTTGGAAAGCTTGCTCACCTCTCTATGCTTCAATATGTGGGCTATTATTGCTATATTAATCGGGAAAGAAAACGAGGCTTGGCTACAACATTACTGATCAACATCCCTTCCACGCTGCGCTCCGGGAGACAATCAAGCCTCGCTTTCAGATCGCTCTACTGAAGGGTAGTCTTCCTGGTCACGATTGCAGACTGACAGCGATGAGAGCCGGTGGTGCAGGGGATGGTCTATGTGGACAGCTTTACCCCAAATGCCTGCATACTTAGATGTGCCTGTTTTAATTATCCACCATGTGAGTTGCTAAATGTTGTACCTTCATTAAATATAACCATATTGCTACACTTGGAGGCGCCTCTCTTCTCTTTTTATACTCTGTAGCTCTTGTGGAGGCTTCCATTTGTGGATGGACATTTTATGGTTACACAACCTATCACATTTCTATAATCTTTTTATATGGACTATAAACTGAAGGACCTATGAATAAATGGTTGTGGAACGAATCATTTGGGTTTCCAATATTCCTTATGGGGAAATTCGCTTTGATATACAAGTGCTTTGGCTAACAAGCATGTTTCCGTAACAAATTATGCTCGCAATCCAAGGTTTTACTGTACATAGATTTTATAATGCTCTCCAAATGTACAATTTTCATGACCTATGAGTACTTTGTAGCTAAAAGTTTTCTATTTTCCTTTGAATAATTCCCCTGCATGCACAGTGTAGTCCACAGGTGTCAAACACAAGGCCCGCGGACCGAATCCGGCCCTCCAGGCCGTTTCATGTGGCCCTCGCACCTCTCCTGCAGCTGCAGGAGAGCTCCAGCCCTCCTGTGGTCCTCCGCCAGACCCCTACTTTCTGCTTTCAAGCAATGCATCCAGCTTCTTCCCAGCAGCAGCATAAGGGAAGCACCCCGCACTGTGATGTTAGGGAGAATAGGGGACTCAACTTCTGATGGTGGGGTGGCTCTTGACATCTAATGTAAGGGGAGGGGATGCGCTGGACATCTAATCTTACCGATACAACCGGCCCTTTTGAGGACAATCATAATGTTGATGCGACCCGCAATGAAATTGAGGTTGACACCCCTGGTGTAGTCGCTGCACCTTTTATGGAATTTTATGGAAATAATGTAAAATCATTAATATAGCCAAAAACTTTAATAATACCTTTTAATTGTAAAATTTTGACTAAAGGCCCGTGCACAGGTTCGGAAAAATAACCAATACCAATTTTAAAGCGATCATACGATAATCTGATGGTTCGTACACAGCTTTCGAGAGTTGGTCACGATGGTCCATCCAATATTATCCAAAGGGACAAATGCGAAAATGTTTCTCGTACGATTTTCGTTTAATAAATACAGTCTTCGTCCGAAAATACAATACATACAGTACATCACTTCTGAATTTTTATTCTGTTGTACAAGAATTTTCGTATCCTCTTCATTTTCCATATGGAGACTAGCATACAAAAAAATGGACGAATGATAATCTCCTTGTGTGTTCGAGGCATAAGACCCCATTCACACCTGTGCGTTTTGTAGTTTTGAAGCGCTAAAATGCTCAACATCTACAATCCCATGAATTTCAATAGTGGATGTTCGCCTATGTGTAGCTTGATGCCTAAAAATCTCCAAAAACGACATGAGTTTCTTTTTGAGGCAGATTTGGGCAGTGCAAACGTTTTTACAAGTTTCCAACAGTTGTAGATAATCTGCAGTTCTCTGCAGGATAGTAGATAATCAGTCTAATGCCTGGTACATGCAATGAGATTATCGGACGAATGATCATCCGTTTTTTTTTTTTTTTTTTTTTGCATGCTAATCTCATAACGAAAATGAAGAGTTTACGAAAATTCTCATACAACAGACTAAAAATTCAGAAGTGATGTGTTGTAGTGTATTTGTATTGTATTTTCGCATGACTGATTCAATGAAAATTGTATGATCTGGTATTGTACGAGAAACATTTTCGTGCTTCTCCCATCGGATAATATCGGACAAATTGTTGTGATGGGCTCTCGAAAGCTGTGCACGAACAATCAGATTATCATACGATCGCCTCAAAGGCGGTATTTTTCATAAGATTTTCTGATTGTGTGTACGGGCCATAAGCTCCTTCACCTTTTAACTGGTTATTACCCATATCGTAGAAGATACTGCCAAGTCAAACGGATTGCAATGATAGAAAAAAACCTACCATGATTTAAAAAGAGTAAACACAGTTGATTGATAATAAATGGCTTCAGCCAAACACTAACCATGAATGAAGTTTTTGTGTTATCATTCATATTCTCTGTAAAATGGCCAAGAAATCCTAAATTCTGCCAGGGTATGTAAACTTGTAAGCACAACTGTAAGTGCTGCAAATTTACACCTTGAGAAAGAAGGTCTTTAAACAGATTTTTAGCACCTTAGAACTGCTCTTTAATGACTTGACTGGTCAAGCATGAGCGTCTATTACATTTTTGTGGTTCACTGGTGAGAAAAGTATTTCACACTTTTGTGTCAAAAGGTACAGGTCCAACTTCTTCACTGGTTAATATCTAAAACCTGCAACCGCTGCCCAAAACTAACATCTTCTGGTGAAACATGTATCTCCAATTTGTTAAGAAATATCCAACACTTTCATGTCATGCCAAGAAATCTGCTTGCCAAGACACTGGACCGATCGGTTAAATCCACAACTCCTGCTTTACTGACACTTAGGGGAATCCTACTTTATCACAAATGGAGTACAAAAAGATGAGAGATATTAGGAAACAGACCGTTAATCATTTTTACTCAAAAATTTCATTTTAAGGATTTTTCTAGTAAGCACTGTAAAAGATCTGTGCGGAGAGTTAGCAGACTGACACCGGTTTCCTTGATTACAAAATTTTTTGTTAAAGCGGAAGTAAACCCATCAATTTAATGGCTTAAAAAAAAAGTTACGTTCCCGACATGCCGTAGAATGCTAGCTGTCACATTGGTTGTGCTCTCAACCAAACTGTCGAACCATCCAATGGCTGAAGTCATAACTGATCACATGTGCAGCATCATGGCAGTTGAAGATTAGACAGAGACCAAGATGGCAGCTTCCTTGGCTGAAAATGATAGGAGGGTTTACTTCCGCTTTAAAAAGACTGCACATTTTATGTGGAAAGGGTGAGGAGAGTCGAGGATATTTGTGAAGTGGAAGTGAGCCTTTGTTTTCCGATGTACAATAACTGATAGACGGGCCTTGTTATCTAGGTGGGAAAAAGGACCCTTGTGCTACGATGGTCTACACCAGGGGCGCTCAACATGCGGTGCAAGACAGCTAGGAATGTGACCCAACCTACTTAAAAATGTTGATTTTGTTTTTTTTAAATGCATTTACACATGTGGCTGAAGTAAAATTTGACAGGGTCTCTTTACTGGACTTTTATACGTTTTTATCTTCCCCAAAAAAATATCCCACAATCAGGCCCATTCAGGTCATCGGTTTTCGGCAGCACCTATATTTGTGAGCAACGATTATCAAAATTTAAGCATACGAAGAGCAAAAAAAAATCTGATATATCTATATATTTTCTGTTCATCAGCTATCCTTATTGTTGGGGTATTTTATGTTTGGCCCAAGACAATTCCTTTTCTTCCAATGTGGCCCAGGAAAGTCAAAAGGGTTGGACACCCCTGCTATACAGGCTTAGATGGAAATGGGAAGCAAATTATTTCATGAAGGACTATTCATTGACTTACTTTGCCCTGGCCTAGTAATTAGTGTTCCTGTACTGAACACTGACTCCTTGAAGTCACAAATAAGTAAAGGTCATGAGTTGAACCCCTGAAGAGGAAATGCTCAGCATAGATTCTTTAGCTTGTTGGATGTCTGGCTCAGGAAATTAGAGGTGGGTCAGATCATCAACCAAATGGCCCACTTTATAGGTATGTACATTCTCCCAAGACTACTTTTTTTTCTTTTAACGGTTTATAAAGCAGCTCTTGTTTGCTGTCAACTTCTTTCACCTCCTTGACATCTCCTAAAAACTATTTGGGTATCAAACAATATACAGAGCTTCCCTGTCAGAACACAATGGCTCAGCAGGGGAGGTCGCTGAACTAACCTTGCATGGTTAGTACAGTGACTCCCGACTGGAGCTGTCAGCTGTCAAAAAAAATGCCCCATCATTGGTTTTAGTAGTGGGAGAAATAGTGCCCCATTGTTGTCAGTGGGAGGAATAGTGCAGATTGGTGGTATCAGTGGGAGAAATGGTGCCCCATTATTGGTGTCTGTGGAAGAAATGGTGCCCCATCATTGGAGTCAGTGGATGGAATGGTGCCTCAAGGGCCAGATAAAGGCAAGCAAGGGGCCACATCTAGCCCATAGGCTGCAGTTTGGAGACCACTGTTTTAAAGCAAAACGAACACTTGAGTGCACAGGTGTCAAACACAAGGCCCGCGGGCCGAATCCATCCTTCCAGGCCATTTAATGTGGCCCTCGCACCTCTTCTGCAGCTGCAAGAGAGCTCCTGCCCTCCTCTGGTCCTCCTCCTCCCCTACTTTCTGCTTTCAAGCAATGTATATAGCTTATTCCCAGCAGCAGCATAAGGAAAGGGGGGGTGCACTGTGATGTAGGGGAGAGTAGGGGACTCAACTTCTGATGGTGGGGTGGCTTTTGACATCTAATGTAAGGGGAGGGGATGCGCTGGACATCTAATCTTACAGATATAACCGGCCCTTTTGAGGACAATCGTAATGCTGATCCGGCCCACGATGAAATTGAGTTTGACACCCCTGCTTTAGTGGTATTTTACTAAAACTGGAGAGTGCAAAATCTGGTGCAGCTCTGCAAAGAAACCAATCGGCTTCCATTTTTTTTTTGTCAGAGATTCATTCAACAAGCTGAAGTTAGAAGCTGATTGGCTACCATGTACAGTTGCATCAGATTTCGCATTCTCCAGGTTCAGGAAATCAACCACTTTATCAACCTGGGCCTAAGGTCCCTTTCACACGATCGCACCGGTCAGATCCGCCTGTCAGTTTTGACAGCGGGTCTGAACGGGCGCTCCATGTTAGTCTTTGGAGCGTCGGATGTCAGCAGAGACATGTTCGCTGACATCCGATCCGCCAAAAGCAGACGTATGGCTCTACGTCCAGATCCGTCGCTGGCTCGGATCGGGTGAGGTCTGATGAAAACGGACACACTGTCCGTTTTTCATCCAATCTCTCCATTGTGACCAGCGGCGCTCGCAAGCCCCTCCCCGCTCAGTGAGCAGAGAGGGACCTGTCATCCGCCGGTTCAGCGGAGATCAACGGAGAGATCTCCCGCTGAGCCGGCGGACTCAGTGGAAGCGGATCTGCCTCGTGTGAAAGAGGCCTAACACCCCTGAAGTGTCAGAATACTCTAAAAAAAAAACTAAAGGAATGATCAAGATTACGGACCCATATTTTCTTTTGAAAAGTTCCTTTTAAGGCTACAGATAACAAGTTTATGACCAGTACTTGCTATAAAAAGATGCAGATAGTTATACTTATCAACATTTACTATGTAGAGTTTTGCAAGGCCAGTAGCACTCAAGGGCATCGGACTGAAATAAACTCTTTATGCATATTTGTCAACTTCAGGAGACAAATGATGGTCACTAAATGACACTCAACAAACCAGCCCTGCTGTTTAAAGGAGTATTTTTTCATGTCATGGTGGAGAACTTGAACTTCAAGCTGTTTCATATCAAAAGGAAGAGGCTGGAGATGGCCTACGTCTGAAACGGACTAACGCACACCAGATGTCCTCCATCTCTGGCATTCTTTCAGAATATGCTCACCATGAGATATTTCGTTTTGAGCTAAACTGTGTGTGCCAAGTCTACAAAGAGAGCAAGTCTTTTGGAGCTGATTGTGGAATTTTTATTTTAAATCAAGCCCAAAGAAATACAACATGCCAAATCTAAGACTTTGCAATCAGTTTTTTTTACCTGTAATGTTCCTTTTGCTAATGCTGAAGGTCAAGATTGTTATTTCTTTAAGGTTTTGTTCCTATAGCTATCCTGAAAGCTATGGGTCAAAAAGTGTGCTTTGATTACGGTGTTGGGACCCTGGTAGGATTCATATCACAGAAGGCTATGTAAAGCACACCCAAATTGCTGCATGCAGAAGTTTGATTAAAGTGTCACTTATGCCTGGTTCACACCGTTGCAGTTTGCATATTCCAGGTGCATTTTGCATTTTTTAATACGCGTTTTTGCTCCATTGAAGTCTATGGAACAGAAAAAAAATAAAATAAAAAGTCCCTGGCCCTTTTCATAAAATGCACAGATGTGAACGTGACCCATAGGAAACCATGTTAAATGGATTGTAGTGCGTTTCTGCAAAACATGCATAGGTGTGAACCAGGCGTAAACCCACATCATAAAAAAACTATCAATAAATGGTGTATTACATGCTGTTCATACTCGCTCAGTCACTATGGGATTCTTTTTCTGTATTCTGAAAACAATCTGGTTGATCTTGCTGTTCTCTATCTCCCCCTTCTGTCCATGTCCCCAATTCAGCTAGGGATTTTGCAGAACAGTGTTGGCAGCTCTGCACGTGCTCAGTTTTCTTCTTTTTTTTTTTTTTTATTATTATTATTATATATTCTTTATTAATTTTCTACATACTTTACAAAAATACGTATATGTGTGTGTGTGTGTGTGTGTATATATATCTCTATATATCTATATATATATATATATATATATATATATATATATATATATATATATATATAATCTCTCAAAAACCGGAAGACAGACATTTTCTTGTAACATTTATATTATCTCATTTATCCCCCAATCCCTTTTCTTTCATATCTCTCCCCCCATTCTTTATCCTATTTTTAGTGTTACCCTATTCCTCTTATTTATTCCTATAAGGGCTTCCTTCTTTGCTCCTACCCTGTGCCTTATGTAGGATATCCCATCCTCTCCATCCATGGTTTCCACATGCTCAGTTTTCAGTGAGTTTCAATGCTGAGCATTTCTGCCCTATCACATCTGAGCAGCTCATGTGACTATAGAGTCACACATGTGGGTGTATACACAGTGGTAATTGACAGCCCACTCCCTCCCTCCCTCCTCCTCCTCCATGCCCACTAACCTGCTAAACTTAATAGGGGTGGGATATTACATGTAGATTGATGGAGGCTTTACCTCCATTTTTATTCTGAGACACAGGCTTGGAGGGTCATGACACAGTGTGTGAACTCAAATAAATATATATTTGTGTGATGATTTAAAATAGTTTATTGATATTACTTATTTATTTTTACTCTATTCCAAAGGCTGTTTTTTTTATTTTGAACATTGGACCAGCAGCAGAGGACTAGAAGCTCATCCTGCTTATGTTTCCCTGCAGACAGGCTGGGAAAAAAGCTGGGTCATGTGACAGCTGTATATCGATTAGGTAAAGGGTAGTTTATTTTTTTATTCAAATAATTACAATGCCATTTGTCCACATGCAGAAATAGAAGGGCCAATGTAAATTAAACAGTGTGTGTTTAGTATCACTTTAAGCTGTTACAGCACAATGCATAAAGCTACATTATACCTGAGCTGTGCCATTGCCAATGAGCATAAAGAGCAGTATGAACCCTATCTGATAATAATTTTAATATTTAAGTGATTTGAACAAATATGTTGATTGTGTGCCTTCTTTTCAACATTGCCATTTGTGACAGACCTAGTCGGGACAGAGGCTTTTGGAGGGGACTGAATGCTAGCCTCTTGCCGACCGATTATGGGCCCTGGCATTTGGGGGAACGGTGTTTTTTGTGAGCTGTATGCCTGGGGACCCTTGAGGTGGTGCTACTTTTGGATTCAGGTCCATATCCCCCCCCAAGAGACACAGACTCTGAGAACCCTGTATTTGCCATATTACAAATAGTGACTGATTCCTACTGTTGGGACACATACTGTTGGATGCTAATGTCAACTCCAGACACCTGTCTGTTGTTTTCTATAATGTAAATGAGTCTTGTGTGGCTTCTCTTTCAGCCATTGTTGTCTGGGCTAACTAACCCTGCAATTGAGAAGGAGTCCTGTGTTTAAACTTATCAGAATGTATCATCTACTATGTGAAGCTTGGTGACAACAAGTCTGACCTGTAGTGAAATCCTGATTTATCATAATGGCCAGGCTGCTTAAAGGGATTAGTTAATGAGCTCATGTTAATTAGGTTTCTGGTCACAGGTGTATTTTCAGAGTAATATGAGCAGGAGGTATACACCTCCTCTTTTTACTGTATATAAGACCTGTATTTCTTTCAATAAAATTAATTCCTGTTTGACCCTCAAGACAGAGCCTCGTCTCGTACTTGGGGAAGAATTATTCCTATGGGTTTCTTGTTCGGCTGATTGGAGTGTTTGGTAGCTGCCTTTGTGTTCGAAAATGGAATGTCCTAAACGGCTTTAACCCCTTTCATACTCGGGATGTCGTTACAGCCATTTATTTTATTTTTTAATTGCATTTTGGTGCATAATTAAAAAAAAAAAAAAAAGGCCATACCTAAATTCACATTCATGAGTGGGGGCATGCACGTTCCTTTTCCATCTGTTTGTTGTGTTGCCTGTTTGGTTGTCTTCCAACTTTGACCCCGTTTTGCTCAATAGCATTTAGTCTACTAGACAGAAGCAAGCTAGCTCTCCCCTTTTAGGTCTATAGAAACCAGACCTCAAGTAAGTGACAACTGGAAATTACATTTCTGGCACTATTCCTTTTTCAAAAAGACTTTTCTCTTATGGGTAGAATTTTCATTTAAGCAAACTCCTTATTCTGCAGTAGTGGAAATTTTCCTATTTTTACCGTAACAAATGTGGATTCCAAATATAGTTTACCTGGAACCAAATTGATTACCACACTTTTATGTTTACCGTGAGGAACTCTGTTGAACTGTGTTTGCATTATTAGGCCTTGAGATATGCAAGTCTTATTGCTAGGAGTATATTGCTGTTATACAGATCCAGCATTTTACTGTTTGGCACAAAGTAGAGTTCTACTTGTTGGTTTTAGATATTCTGGTGTAAAGAGGGCCAACTGCCTTTTTCATCCACCCTTTCCCCAGCTTGGCCAAGCCTTCAATAGCCAAGACTTCTAAGGCTAAGGTAGGAGCAGCGTGGCAAAAGTTGGTCTTGGGGGCATGAAGTATAAATACAGCTCTGCAAATGGTATATAGCAGGGGTCTGCAAACTTTCTAAACAAAGGGACGGTTTACTGTCCTTGTTGGTATCAGTGGAAGGAATAGCGACCCATTATTTGATATTAGCAGGAAGAAGAGTGCCCCATCTTTGGTGTTAGTGGGAGAAATAGTGTTTCATCGCTGGTGTCAGTGGAAGAAAATGTATCCCATCGTTGGTGTCAGTGGGAGGTAGAGTGCCTGGTGTCAGTGGGGAAAATAGTGTTCCATCGTTGGTGACAGTGGAATGAATAGTGCTTGTATCAGTGGGCGGAATAGTGCCCCAAAGGGCCTGATGAAGGCGAGCAAAGGGCTGCAGTTTGGAGACCACTGGTTTAGTTTTAACCATTCCACCTAATTGTTTTAGCATAAAGTTAAAGGGGTTTTCTACTTTTATTTCACAAGCATACCACTTTTTATGAGTGGTGTTGGGGTCCACTCTCCTGTATCTCCTTGTCCTTTTTGCTTAATAAAGACCACTCTAGTCACCTGGAGTGCTCAGTACTTCTTGTCTTGCTCTACCTAAGGAAAACACTACCACAGTGGCTTTTATAAAAGAAAAAAACTGGGGTTTGCCTTAGCTGAAGAAAACCAATGAGTGCCCATTAGAAGTTCACCGAAATGAAAATTTTGGTGACAAAATCAAATTCTGGATGCACTTGGCTGAAACTAAAACCAAAAGTTTTATAGTTTTTAAAAAAATATATATTTTTTAATATACAATTGTATTATTTTCAACTTTTTAATTAATATAATTTCTTTAAATTAATATGAATTTATTGTCGGCACCTTTAGCGCAAGAAAAGCTAAAGAAAAATGCATCCCTTTAATTCTATGTATGTCTTCACACTGGTCCTTTGCTCTTCCGTTGTGGTGTGAAATATCTTGCTTGCTGCATTTTTGGTCGGTTAACGCACCAAAAATGCAAAACACATCAATAACACACCTGTGTTAAGTTTTTGAACCACATGACCTATGAAAAACACACCATAAGTACAGTAAAATCATTGTGGAGTTCAAAGGGTACTTAACTAGGGGTTAGCGGCTTAACAAAAACAATTTTGTGACAAACTGGTTTGGTAAATATATATATATATATATATATATATATATATATATATATATATATATATATATATATATATATATATATATATATATATATATATATATATATATATATATATATATACACATACATACATACATACATACATACATACATACATACATACATACATACATACATAATGTGTATGTATACACTATATTAACAAAAGTATTGGGATGCCTGCCTTTACATGCACATGAACTTTAATGGCGTCTTGGTCCGTAGGGTTTAATATTGAGTTGGCCCACCCTTTGCAGTTATAACAGCTTCAACTCTTCTGGAAAGGCTGTCCACAAGGTTTAGGAGTGTGTCTATGGGAATAGTTGACCATTATTCCAGAAGCGCATTTGTGAGGTCAGGCACTGATGTTGGGTGAGAAGGCCTGGCTCTCAGTCTCCACTCTAACTCATCCCAAAGGTGTTCTATCAGGTTGAGGTCAGGACTCAACCTGTGCAGGCCAGTCAAGTTCCTCCACCCTAAACTTACTCATCCATGTCTTTATGGACCTTGCTTCATGCACTGGTGCGCAGTCATGTTGGAACAGGAAGGGGCCATCCCCAAACTGTTCCCACAAAGTTGGGAGCATGAAATTGTCCCAAATGTCTTGGTATGCTGACCCCTTAAGAGTTCCCCTCACTGAAATGAAGGAGCCAAGTCCAACCCCTGAAAAACAACCTCACACCATAATCCCCCCTCCACCAAATTATTTGGCCCAGTGCACAAAGCAGGGTCCATAAAGACATTGGGGAGCCGAGTTTTGGGTGGAGGAACTTGACTGGCCTGCACAGAGCATATCGGGAAGCGGTTCAAATAGAACCGCCATCAGGGACATGCAACATCCTCGGACCATGTTGCATGTCCCTGATGGTGATGTTTTTTTTTTTTTTTTACTTTTTATATAGTAAAAATGAAAAAACTGTTAATACTACAGAAGAAAGCTTTGTCTATATAAAATTTATTTGGGTACAGTGTTATATGACCGAGTAATTTGAACCATAGCAGCACAGTCAACTGAAAAGTGGCCTGGTAATGAAGGGGTGTGTACAAGCTGGTACTCCTGTGGTTAAAAAAAAATGTGAACATTATATACACCAAGAAAACATGTTGGCTTTCACTGCCTTGAGCTCGATGATCTGGGTCCAGTGTTGCCTATATAACGTTCGCTATCATGAGACTTGGCTATAAAATTACATTTTTTTCACGCTCCTGCCGGGAAACTGAGTGATAAACCCGGCTATATAAAGGAACCAGTAACAAAGGTTGCACACAGAGACTGGTTAGAACAGATGGACAAGTAAGAATCATTGAAGCGAAGCTCAGTAAATTCAGTGGTTCTGACTGTGTAAACTTGTTTTTCATTTTCTTTGGAGCCACCAAATGGCCAAGTTTACCATCCAGGCTTGCGTCTGTCTTCCGATTTATATAAAACAACAAATAGAATGAGTCAACAAGGAAGTGTTGACCTGTGAGCACAAAGAATGGACTGTAACTCCAAGACTCTTTTGTCATCCATAGCTAACCACTGCATATGTTTGTGTTACAATAACCTGTTGGATGGGAGGACTTTGGAGCACTTGGAGTTGAACTTGCTCTTCAGACACCTACTGGGTTAAAGTGGTTAACAGTTTTTTTACCTTTATGCATGAAGGTAAAAAAAAACCTGTGTGCAGTGCCCCAGCCCCCCTAATATTCACCTGAGCTCCCTCTCGATCCAGCGATGTGCTTGAAAACTGAGCTTCTCCGGGGTCTCTCATTCCTCATTGACTGAGACAGCAGCAGGGGGCCATTGGCTCTTGCTACTGTCAGAGCCAATAAGGGGAGAGAATGGGGGCGGGTTCCAGTTGCGACTCTGTGTGTCTTATGGCTGGTTTCAGACGGGCGGTCCGATCAGGTCCACCTGACGGTTTTTCTGGTCACATTGGCTACTTGATTCCTGGGATCTGCTCAGCCCTAAAGGCAGTTGACATGTCCAGATCTAGGCTCTAGACAGGGAAAGGGTTAACGTCTGACCGGTTTCATATTTTCCATACGTCCCTTGTGCCTCGTTAATCACATAGAGGAATTCTGTCCAACAAACGTAAACCAACACTTAAGAAACCTCACAATCAAAGAGAGATGAAAAATGGAAAAAAGTGAGGATTAAACAACGTGTGCTTGTATCTGCAGAGCGTGTAATTTACTGTTCTCTACATGGGCCTGGAGCCCCAGATATACCGTCTGCCATGTTTACGAACAATTATAACTTATCAATGGGATTAATAACAGACAGCGAGGAAGGAATATACTGAACAATACACTTAGTAGGTTTCTTTCAACTTTTTAAACACATATTTTCTTACATTGTTAAAGCAGAACTTCACTCTTCCAATCAGCATTGATTATTTGTAATCCTCATGCTGCTAGCATTAGTAAATAGATAGGAATATAGATCAGATTTACTTGTTTTAAACTTTTTTTTTTAATTATTTCTTCAGTTACTTCCTGGTTTCTTGCCTAGGCAAATGTCATACATCCCAGGAGTCTTCAGGAGGGGAGAAGAGGAAAAGGGGGTTTTCTCAGCTAACACCCTCCTGCATGCAAGCGTGAGCTAAGGGCAGATGGATTCCAGGAAGTAAATGCTACATGAATCATTTGCCCTCTTACTCAAGATGGCCACTGCCAGAAATGCTAGGGGTGTAGCGACACATGTGGCGAACCCATTACATTTGGCTACCCGCTGGACTGCGCATGCGTGACACCGCCATATGCGTTCCAACACTGTGGGCGATCTGTGGCCACACCCCTGAGTCCAGGTTCAAGCCCCACTATCCAAGTGGACATAGAGTCAGAATATAGTTATGCCGAGGCCGTGCCAGAAGTGTGGCGAGCGAAGCGAGACCGCAAGGGGCCCTGTGGCAAAGTGGTGTCCTACAAGTGTTGGAACGCATATGGCGGCATCGCGCATGCACAGTCCAGCGGGTAGCCAAATGTGATGGGTCGCCATATGTGACGCTACAGGGGCATGGTTTTTCAGGCTCCATGCACACTGGAGCTTATAAGTGGAAGTTTTTTGGAGTTTGGGCGTTTTTTTTTTTTTAAACGGCACATAAACTCCACTCTATGTTACCCCATGGCTCCATGCACACTGGAGATCAAAAAAGCGGTTTCTGGACACCAGATGGCTGGCAGAAAACGCTGGTTGAAAAACTTGCTTTTAACAGCGTTTTGTACTAGCGTTTATGGGCGTTTTTAATAAAAATACACAGAGGACACTCCAAAAATCCCACAATGCATTCCCAAACTCTCACAATGCATTGAAAAAATAGAACGCTGAACGTTAATTAACGCGCGTTTATGAGCGTTTGGCGTTTTTTGTGGTCAGGAAAACTGCACTTTGAGCGCGATTTTATGGCATTCAGAGAACAGCCAATAAACTCGACTGCTGATAAAAGCTAAGAAAGTTTGCATGTGTGCATGGACACATAGGATAACATAGAGGGGAGTATATGGGATGTTAAAAAAAAAAAACACCCAAACTCAAAAAACATCAGTTTATGAGCTTCAGCGTGCATGGAGCCTATGGAAGTTTTTGAACTTTTATCAGCAGCTGTTTTCTGAACGCCATAAAATCGCGTTCAGGAGCCGTTTTTCTGACCACAAAAAACGGCAAGCGCTCATAAATGCTGATAAACACTCAAAAACATGGCTCACCAGCGTTTAACGTTTTTGATCCATTGAGGGAAAAAAACTGCAAAGAAAAAAAAACGCTAACGTGGGAAAAGGTTACTAAACGTCATTGCAAAAGCGTTAAAAAACTCACTGCAAAGCTACTGGCGTTTTCATAATGTTATTTTAACGTCCAGTGTGCATGGAGCCTCAAAGAGATTTCTCAACAAAAGTAAAGACATGGATGGATGGTGGAGTTTGCTTTGAATATTAACCACTTGCTGACCAGGCCTTTTCTGGAACTTTAAGTTAAAAATCAAGATTTTATTTCTAGAAAAGTACTTAGAACCCCCAAACATATACATATATATATATATATATTATATATATATATATATATATATATATATATATATTTTTTTTTTTTTAGCAGAGACCCTAGCGAATAAAATGGCGAATGTCGCAATATTTTATGTCACCCTGTATTTGCGCAGCGGTTTATCAAACGCAATTTATTTTGAAAAAATACACTTTAATGAATTTAAAAAAAAAAACGCACTAAAGTTAGCCCAATTTTTTTGTAGATTGTGAAAGATATTATGCCAAGTAACTAGATACCCAACATGCCATGCTTTATAATTGTGCACGCTCGTGGAATGGTGACAAACTACAGTACTGAAAATCTCCAATCTTTTAATTTTATTTTATTTTTTATTTAAAAAAAAATCGCTGATTGATCAAAAAAATAAAACAACAACAACAGGACATATCTATGGTCAATCTTGGTGAAACTGCAGCCAGGAAGAATCAGACCCTCCCGCCATGCTGGGCAGAGCTGTAAAAATCTCAGAATGGCCAGAAATACAAATCCTTTAGCGGGTAAAACAGCTCCCATATATGTATATTTGTATTTAGCTAGTTTCCTACATTTCTGCTGTCAAGTACATATATTACAATCTTTTTTTTTTTTTATTATTTCCTGTGTCTGAAAACTTCCCCTTTCTGAACAAAGTGTAGCTGCGGCTTCTGCAATATGCAGTGGAGAGACACGTAGTTAGTAAAAGGCATCAAGCACTAAAAAGAGCTACTTATTTGCATGTTGCAAATAAAATAAAAAAAAATAAAACCTTGTCCAAATTATTAAATGGGAAAAAAAAAAAAAAAGTATATTTTTAATAAAATTATATATATATATATATATATATATATATATATATATATATATATATATACATATTGTATATATATATATATATATATATATATATATATATATATATATATATATAATATATATATATATATATATATATATATATATATATATATATATATATATATACACACACACACACGCAATAAAAAAAAATGCCTGAATTGCCATGATTCTGCCCATGATTCCAAATCACATGGCAGTCGTCAGAAAGTAAGAATAAAACCTATTTTTCCTTTTAAAAATTGTCTTTTTTTTTATTCCAAATTGCCGAGTGTGAATGGGGCTTAAGATCATTTTAATATTTGGGCTACTAAGCATTACTCAGGATCTTGCCCGAAATAGACATCACCCTCGCCTAAGTGATGTGAGCCGAAGCTGGGGGGGAAAGTAAATGTATTTATAAAATCTTTTTTTTTTTTTTTTGCAGAATTTTGGAATGGGGTGCAAGGGCAAAACAAATGAGCGAACCCTGCATTTAGGTCACAAGATCTGCCTCAACTTTGAGAATGTGTATTCCAGGTATATTCCCCCCCCCCCCCATTGCCGTGTACTCAGGGGTTAATCTAAGTGCCTCAGAGTCCAGAAACTGGACTGAGTTTAGGAGTTTTTTTCCTACAAAGAGAGCTTTCTTTTGGTCGTATTTGATCATCTCTGCAGTTTTTATTCTTTGTGCTATAATCAAAAAAAGACCAATTTTGAAAAAAAAAAAAAACAAACAAACATTTTTTTTACTTTCTGTTATAAAACCTATGCAATAAAATATTGGGGGAAAAAAAATCGAAATTTCTTCAAAAATTTAGGCCAATATGTATTCTGCTACATATTCTTGGTAAAAAAAATTATCCCAATAAGCGTATATTGATTGGTTTGTGCAAAGGTTATAGCGTCTACAAACTATGGGATATTTTTAATTTATTTTAGTAGTAATGGCGACGATTAGCGACTTATATCGGGGACTGTGATATTGCGGCTGACATACTGACACTTTTTGGGGACCAGTGATACTAATACAGTGATCAGTGCTAACGAAAATATGCACTGTCACTGTACGAATGACACCGGCTGGGAAGGGGTTAACATCAGGGACGATCAAAGGGTTAACCGTGTGCCTAGCCAGTGTTTTTCTAAATTGTGGAAGGTGCTTTTGCAAGGGGAAGACATGGAACCATGTCCCTGCTTTGCAGAGACCCAGGATTGATGCCTTCCCTCCGGTCAGAACAGCAATCTGCCTTGATTACATAGCAGACCGCCATTCTGCCTCTGCTCGATCAGGTGCCGGGTGCTGGCGGACATCGTGTCTGCGGTACCTGCAGCCGGGCGCCTGCTGTGTGTGTTCATAGCGGGAGCTGTCACCACGCATGCAAGCTCTCTATCCGGAAGATGATGCGGAGCACAGGTCTTGTAGCAGTAAGGCTGGGTTCACACTGGTGTGATGTTAGACATCTCATGTGATTCGCACTGCTTTGCGATGCAAATTCAGTCATACAGATTGTCTGGCTGAATTTGCATCGCATTCGCACAAAAATGGTGCAGGACCCTTTTTTTTTGATCAGCACTGGAATGGGATTGCATGGGTGTTCACATTGAATGGGATAGCATGGGTGTTCACAGTGAATGGGATCTGCACCACTTGGCAGTAGGGCTGAAACAACTAATCGATTAATCGACAACTAATCGATTATGAAATTAATCGATTACTATTTTCATAATCGATTAATCGACCAGTAACATAATGGGGTAAAAAAAAACTAAAATTAGTCCTTTATAGTACAAAAAGAGCAAATAATCGGTACTGTAAATATTACTTTCACAGTTCTACAGTAAAAAAAAAAATAACCCCTTACAGTAGTGATTATCTGCTTTTTTTTGTACTATAAAGGGCTCATTGTATTTTTTTTAACCCCATTATGTTACTAAACGTCTTAGACCTGGTTCACAGGTCTTTTAATCTGCCCAACAAATTGGCCAAAAAACAGTATGTCTCCTCTAATAGTATATACAGTACATCTCTTCTGTCTGTTCTCAGAGTGGATTCGATATTTTGCTCCCTATCCATATAGTTGGTTGTTTATATTTACCACTGCATAGAGATATTTAAAGCGGTTCTGCACTCTGAAAAAAAAATTTTTTTTTTTAGGACGTAATATAAAGTGTGCTTACCTTTATTAGGGGACTCACCTGTTCCATCTTCCATCTCGATCGCCGCCGGTTTTCGTCCGATGAAGTTCCTCGTCTTCTTCTTTAGTGCTGGGGGCCATCTTGCCTGTGGGCATGTGAAACACCCACAGGAACTTTAGATGGCCCAGCATGCACTGCCGTTACTCGCGCATGCGCAGTAACGGCACATCTGCCGAGATCTCACGAGATTTCGGCAGATGCGGCCGAAATCTCGGGAGATTTCGGAAGATGTGACCGAAATCTCGCGAGATTTCGGAAGATGCCCGCACTGACTCCTGGGATCAATGACACCAGATCCCAGGAGACAGTGCGGCGTGACGACGATCGACGCAAGACCCCGCCCGCCGCCGCAGAGGGAGAAGACCGGAAGTCTTCAATTACAAGGTAAGTAAAAAAAAAAAAAAAAAAAAACATTTCATTTAGTACTCTTTGCCTGATTTGGAAGGCAAAGAGATTTACTAAATGAAATGAGTGCAGAACCACTTTAAGAGTAAATGGCCTTTTTGTAAACTTAAAGGAGGTAGATTGCTGGGTCCTAAGGTGGCAATCTAAAAAACACCTAAAATATGTCTGAGTGCCACATCCTACATATATGTCAAGAATTTACTTTTTTCAATAGGAAAAAAGAAAGAAAAATGGACTTTATAGGCACTTATTGGAAAATTATGTTAAATCATTTTCCAATAAGTGCCTATAAAGTCCATTTTTTTTTCTTTTTTCCTATTGAAAAAAGTAAATTCTTGACACTTTTTGTAAACTATACATATTAACTAAATTCTACACCACACTTTATTTTTTTTAAGGTTATTAACCGATTAATCGAAACAATAAATCGGCCAACTAATCGATTATGAAAATAATCGTTAGTTGCAGCCCTACTTGGCAGTTCACACTGCGATCTGATCTGGGGGTGTCATTAACTTTGCATTGACAGCCGCAGTGGCTCGCAGATGTCAGTGTGAACCACCGGCAGGTGACATGCAATGCGGGAACTAAAGTCGCACTGGTTCCCGCATCGCATACATGTGAACCGGGACTAGAACTGCTACCACGGGAAGTGGTTAATATTTTGCCAATTTTGAACCAGAGTATGGACTATTTTGGGAGATAAGATAAGCTTCAGGTTTTTCTGTTTGACGGTTTTTGAAAATAAATTACTTTTTGCTTTTACCGAGACGGCTGGCTGACGATCTCGGGCTACCTCATATCACACACGGTTATATTTTGGGAATGCAACAGTTCTACCATTAAAACAATAAAAAATCCCTTTAAAAAAAAAAAAGGCCCCTTCTTTACTGGTGTTCTTGCAAAGGAATTGCGTGTAGGAATTAATTATAAGAGGTCAGCCATGCCATAGTTTTTTTTTTTTTCTCTATTTTTCATACAATGAAACTTTGTGTTGAAGGAAATAGCTGATCAGATTAGTTAAACCAACCTTCCTCATATCTAGATAGGCATGGGAAATAGACTGTATGACAAAGAACTAGGAAGAGGAAAAAACACAGAGGGGAAGGAGAACAACTCTGGTTCCTTTTTTTTACTGTGGAGGTACTGTATGGAAGCTGTCATCAGTGTGGCCCAAGACATTTGTGGACTGAAAGGACAAGTTCATCTTTTCCTATGCAGTCTATGCAGAAAGTTGTCATCAGTGTGGCCTAATGCCCCGTACACACGGTCGGACTTTCCGACCACAAAATCCGTCAGATTTTTTCCGGCGGATTTTGTCCGAAACTTGTGTTGCACGCACACGGTCGGACAAAGTTGTCGAAAAATCTGATTGTTCAGAACGAGGTGACGTATAAAACGTACGACATGACTACGTGAAGGCCAGTAGCCAATAGCTTTCGTCTCCAAATTTCTTCTGAGCATTTGTGACACTTTGTGCATCGGAATTCTTTACACACGATCGGAAAAAGTCAGATCGGATTTTGTTGTCGGAAAATATAAGATCTTGCTCTCAAATTTTTTCCAACGGAAATTCCGACAGAAAAAGACCGCTAGAGCCCACACATGATCGGATTTTCCGACAACATAATCCGATCAGACTTTTTCATCGGACTTTAGACTGTATGACACAGAACTGGGAGGAGGAAAAAACACAGAGGGGAAGGAGAACAACTCTGGTTCCTTTTTTTACTGTGGAGGTACTGTATGGACATTTGTGGACTTAAAGCGGGATTCCACCCTAAAGTGGAACTTCCGCTTTTGGGAACCCTCCCCCCCTCTGGTGTCACATTTGGCACCTTTCAGGGGGGAGGGGGGTGCAGATACCTGTCTAAGACAGGTATCTGCACCCACTTCCGGGCATAAACTCCCACGGGAGTTTACGCCACTTCCTGTCCCGGCGCGCTGTCTGCCGGGACACACATGTGTCCAGGCAGACAGCGCTGACGATTCTCATTGCGATGCGCGACTGTCTCTGAGCCAACGAGGAGGGAGAGAGCAGCTGCTCTTGTGCACATGACTGGATTGAGAGATTGGGCTCAAGTATTAGGAGGGCTTGGGGGCGCATACTGAAGGTTTTTCAGCCTTTAGAATCACCTTAAATTGACAATATCCTTATTCTCAAATCATAATCCATACAAATCCACTACTCAATGGCCTTGAAATCTATTTGTATGAAAAAGTTTTACTGTTTTCTGACTCATTGCAACATCCTCTGTGAGCTTCCAGCACAGTTGACGAGGCTTTTCTTCTGGACTGAAATTGCTCAATTTGATTTCACTGCACCCATGAGCTTCTCATTAGTCTTCAGTCTCACCTTCTGGTGCCAGTCAAGTGACTCGCTCTTCTTGTGGACTTGCCCAAGGCTCATTCAGTGGTACTGACGGTCATGGGAGATGAATGATCTTTACCTTTGTCACAGACCATGTGATTAATGCCTCAACCCCGGTCACATGACCAACGTCGGAGGCGTTCCAACTTAGGTAAATGACAGTACAAAAAGGTATTGGACTCGTGTCTAGCCTTTCTGATTTTCCTCAGGCGTGATGGTGATTCGACAAGGTATAGCAAAGCTCAGAGGGGTGCACCGTGTCTGATGCCCAGTTGGCATTCAGAGACACCAAAATTCGTCATCGATCCATCACCGCTATACTCCATACAAGTCTATAGACTGCAAATGTAGATACAGTAACAATTAAATATTCCCAGGACTTGTCAGTAGTATCTGCTGTTTCCATGACAACCTCTCTTTACATTGTAGCCATGGAAACAAAGCTGCACAGCTCATCCTATTTTCAGGTGGTGATCTAAGAAGGAACACACTTCCAGATTATAGAAGCAAAATCCAGGCCTTCTTGTTTTTGGCTAACAACTTAGAGGGTAAAATAGCAAGTCAATGTAAAGCATCCTCTGAATGGCACCTTTGAAGAGCAGTAAAACTCCTGCGTTCACAATGCAGGAGAGCAGCCTCTCGGCACAGGACCCGGGAAGCAAGTGGAGATCACCAAAATGTCAGATCTACTTCAGCGATCTCCAGCTTCCAGGGGCTTTGACTAGGTATGGTATTTACATACGGTAGTTACATTGGTCCAAAGTGGACACAATAGGGTTGAATCACCAAATAGACAGTTGCACTCTGCAAGGGCATTTGCTCCAGAGCTTAGTAAATGGGGTAAAGCACTGCTGACTTCCATCATCTAATCATGTGCAAGCAATATGCTGCTTTTATTTTCCTTGCAGGTGATTAGGTATCCTTTGCAAAGCGAAACTTCATGTTAATTACTGAGCTCTGGAGCCAATGCCCTTGCAAATTCAACTTTGTTTGCAAAGTGCACAGTCTATTTGCCCTTAGTAAAATCGACCTCCATGTAAAAATATACCATGTCTGGTATTATTAACAAGATGGCTTTGTCTTGCACAAGGCATTGTGAAGGGATGTACTGTGTTCTCTGTGAGAAGCTACGTATTACCAATTACATAGCATACCTGCACTTAACATGAAAAAAAATATCTTTGAGGCCAGGTAAACTAAAAAACAAAAACAGAAAAAACAAACATGGTATACTTACCTGCTCTGTGCTGTGGTTTTGCACAGAGCAGCCCCACCTCTTCTTTTTGGGTCCCCCACCAGCGCTCCTGGCTCCTCCTCTTCAGCCAGTGCCCCCAATAGCAAGCTGCTTGATCTGGGGGCACTGGAGCCCCGCTCTATGTGTCCATAGGCCCCTTTTACATGGGGGACAGGGTGACCTCTCCGCTAAGCAGGCAGATAACAGGTCCGTGTCTGCTCCGCTATGCAGAGCGGACAAAGCCCCACTGCTCTCTATGGGGCATTTAGATGGAAAGGGACTGCCTGTCCCTTTCCATCTGACTGTCATCCGATCTGATCTACTGGATGGATGGGGAATGGATTCTCCATCTGTTATTGGCAGACAGGCCCAGATCGGAAGCCCGCGAGTGTCAGCGGACATGTCCGCTGCTCCATAGAGAGCAATGTGACCAGAAAAACCGTCAGGTGGACCTGATCGGACCGCCCGTCTGAAACCAGCCATAAGACACACAGAGTCGCAACTGGAACCCGCCCCCATTATCTCCCCTTATTGGCTCTGACAGTAGCAAGAGCCAATGGCCCCCTGCTGCTGTCTCAGTCAATGAGGAATGAGAGACCCCGGAGAAGCTCAGTTTTCAAGCACATCGCTGGATCGAGAGGGAGCTCAGGTGAATATTAGGGGGGCTGGGGCACTGCACACAGGTTTTTTTTTTACCTTCATGCATAAAGGTAAAAAAACTTGAGCCGTTAAAACCACTTTAACCCAGTAGGTGTCTGAAGGGCAAGTTCAACTCCAAGTGCTCCAAAGTCCTCCCATCCAACAGGTTATTGTAACACAAACATATGCAGTGGTTAGCTATGGATGACAAAAGAGTCTTGGAGTTACAGTCCATTCTTTGTGCTCACAGGTCAACACTTCCTTGTTGACTCATTCTATTTGTTGTTTTATATAAATCGGAAGACAGACGCAAGCCTGGATGGTAAACTTGGCCATTTGGTGGCTCCAAAGAAAATGAAAAACAAGTTTACACAGTCAGAACCACTGAATTTACTGAGCTTCGCTTCAATGATTCTTACTTGTCCATCTGTTCTAACCAGTCTCTGTGTGCAACCTTTGTTACTGGTTCCTTTATATAGCCGGGTTTATCACTCAGTTTCCCGGCAGGAGCGTGAAAAAAATGTAATTCTATAGCCAAGTCTCATGATAGCGAACGTTATATAGGCAACACTGGACCCAGATCATCGAGCTCAAGGCAGTGAAAGCCAACATGTTTTCTTGGTGTATATAATGTTCACATTTTTTTTAACCACAGGAGTACCAGCTTGTACACACCCCTTCATTACCAGGCCACTTTTCAGTTGACTGTGCTGCTATGGTTCAAATTACTCGGTCATATAACACTGTACCCAAATAAATTTTATATAGACAAAGCTTTCTTCTGTAGTATTAACAGTTTTTTCATTTTTACTATATAAAAAGTAAAAAAAAAAAAAAAAAACATCACCATCAGGGACATGCAACATGGTCCGAGGATGTTGCATGTCCCTGATGGCGGTTCTGTTTGAACAGACATGCCCCTGTGGAAGACTTTAGTCGAAACGCGTCGGGCCAGCTATCCTACGCCCCTCATATTGCCAAAATTTATATTGTCTCGAGATTTTTATTCTTTTATTTTCACATGCATATGTGAATAAATCGTTGCTTTTTTGACCTGCACCATTGGAGTGGTCTCCATTTCTTATTCCCTTCCCCGGTCTCCATCATCATTTCCGCGACCATCGGATGATTGTATGTTGAGCATACCCACCCTGCTGACCGATCCAGTACACAGTACCGGAAATTGTTGGAGTTCCAGTTCACGGTACCGGAAATCGTTGGAGTTCCAGATACAAGACCTTCCATCTTTAAGCCTGTCTGATGTGTATGCCGTATGGTAGTCACATCCACCATTTCCGGTAAGCGTACCCACGCCTTATTCTGACATCAGTCAAGCATTTATTCCATCTGCTTTTATTGAGTTGACCAGAAGGACTTATACTTCAATGTTATCACTATATGGACTATAGTATTTTGTCTACACTGGAGTCAATTCCAGCACTATTATTTTGTTATACAGTTTATGTATTGTTTCTCCCTGAGTGTTGTGATACACATACACTTTTGCCCATGCACTAGCGCTACATTTTTGGATCCACCTGTTTGAACAGCCTCCTGATATGCTCTGTGCAGGTCAGTCAAGTTCCTCCACCCCAAACTCGGCTCACCCATGTCTTTATGGACCTTGCTTTGTGCACTGGGCCAAATAATTTGGTGGAGGGGGGGATAATGGTGTGAGGTTGTTTTTCAGGGATTAGGCTTGGCCCCTTCGTTTCAGTGAGGGGAACTCTTAAAGCGTCAGCATACCAAGACATTTGGGACAATTTCATGCTCCCAACTTTGTGGGAACAGTTTGGGGATGGCCCCTTCCTGTTCCAACATGACTGCGCACCAGTGCATGAAGCAAGGTCCATAAAGACATGGATGAGTAAGTTTAGGGTGGAGGAACTTGACTGGCCTGCACAGGTTGAGTCCTGACCTCAACCTGATAGAACACCTTTGGGATGAGTTAGAGTGGAGACTGAGAGCCAGGCCTTCTCACCCAACATCAGTGCCTGACCTCACAAATGCGCTTCTGGAATAATGGTCAACTATTCCCATAGACACACTCCTAAACCTTGTGGACAGCCTTTCCAGAAGAGTTGAAGCTGTTATAACTGCAAAGGGTGGGCCAACTCAATATTAAACCCTACGGACCAAGACGCCATTAAAGTTCATGTGCATGTAAAGGCAGGCATCCCAATACTTTTGTTAATATAGTGTATACATACACATTATGTATGTATGTATGTATATATATAATATATATATATATATATATATATATATATATATATATATATATGTGTGTGTGTGTGTGTGTGTGTGTGTGTGTGTGTGTGTGTGTGTGTGTGTGTGTGTGTGGTGTGTGTGTGTGTGTGTGTGTGTGTATATATATATATATATATATATATATATATATATATAACCAAACCAGTTTGTCACATTGTCACAAAATTGTTTTTGTTAAGCCGCTAACCCCTAGTTAAGTACCCTTTGAACTCCACAATGATTTTACTGCACTTATGGTGTGTTTTTCATAGGTCATGTGATTCAAAAACCACATCAAAAACTTAACACAGGTGTGTTATTGATGTGTTTTGCATTTTTGGTGCGTTAACCGACCAAAAATGCAGCAAGCAAGATATTTCACACCACAACGGAAGAGCAAAGGACCAGTGTGAAGACATACATAGAATTAAAGGGATGCATTTTTCTTTAGCTTTTCTTGCGCTAAAGGTGCCGAAAATAAATTCATATTAATTTAAAGAAATGATATTAATTAAAAAGTTGAAAATAATACAATTGTATATTAAAAAATATATTTTTTTTTAAAAACTATAACTTTTGGTTTTAGTTTCAGCCAAGTGCATCCAGAAATTTGATTTTGTCACCAAAATTTTCATTTCGGCGAACTTCTAATGGGCACTCATTGGTTTTCTTCAGCTAAGGCAAACCCCAGTTATTTTCTTTTATAAAAGCCACTGTGGTAGTGTTTTCCTCAGGTAGAGCAAGACAAGAAGTACTGAGCACTCCAGGTGACTAGAGTGGTCTTTATTAAGCAAAAAGGACAAGGAGATACAGGAGAGTGGACCCCAACACCACTCATAAAAAGTGGTTTGCTTGTGAAATAAAAGTAGAAAACCCCTTTAACTTTATGCTAAAACAATTAGGTGGAATGGTTAAAACTAAACCAGTGGTCTCCAAACTGCAGCCCTTTGCTCGCCTTCATCAGGCCCTTTGGGGCACTATTCCGCCCACTGATACAAGCACTATTCATTCCACTGTCACCAACGATGGAACACTATTTTCCCCACTGACACCAGGCACTCTACCTCCCACTGACACCAACGATGGGATACATTTTCTTCCACTGACACCAGCGATGAAACACTATTTCTCCCACTAACACCAAAGATGGGGCACTCTTCTTCCTGCTAATATCAAATAATGGGTCGCTATTCCTTCCACTGATACCAACAAGGACAGTAAACCGTCCCTTTGTTTAGAAAGTTTGCAGACCCCTGCTATATACCATTTGCAGAGCTGTATTTATACTTCATGCCCCCAAGACCAACTTTTGCCACGCTGCTCCTACCTTAGCCTTAGAAGTCTTGGCTATTGAAGGCTTGGCCAAGCTGGGGAAAGGGTGGATGAAAAAGGCAGTTGGCCCTCTTTACACCAGAATATCTAAAACCAACAAGTAGAACTCTACTTTGTGCCAAACAGTAAAATGCTGGATCTGTATAACAGCAATATACTCCTAGCAATAAGACTTGCATATCTCAAGGCCTAATAATGCAAACACAGTTCAACAGAGTTCCTCACGGTAAACATAAAAGTGTGGTAATCAATTTGGTTCCAGGTAAACTATATTTGGAATCCACATTTGTTACGGTAAAAATAGGAAAATTTCCACTACTGCAGAATAAGGAGTTTGCTTAAATGAAAATTCTACCCATAAGAGAAAAGTCTTTTTGAAAAAGGAATAGTGCCAGAAATGTAATTTCCAGTTGTCACTTACTTGAGGTCTGGTTTCTATAGACCTAAAAGGGGAGAGCTAGCTTGCTTCTGTCTAGTAGACTAAATGCTATTGAGCAAAACGGGGTCAAAGTTGGAAGACAACCAAACAGGCAACACAACAAACAGATGGAAAAGGAACGTGCATGCCCCCACTCATGAATGTGAATTTAGGTATGGCCTTTTTTTTTTTTTTTTTTAATTATGCACCAAAATGCAATTAAAAAATAAAATAAATGGCTGTAACGACATCCCGAGTATGAAAGGGGTTAAAGCCGTTTAGGACATTCCATTTTCGAACACAAAGGCAGCTACCAAACACTCCAATCAGCCGAACAAGAAACCCATAGGAATAATTCTTCCCCAAGTACGAGACGAGGCTCTGTCTTGAGGGTCAAACAGGAATTAATTTTATTGAAAGAAATACAGGTCTTATATACAGTAAAAAGAGGAGGTGTATACCTCCTGCTCATATTACTCTGAAAATACACCTGTGACCAGAAACCTAATTAACATGAGCTCATTAACTAATCCCTTTAAGCAGCCTGGCCATTATGATAAATCAGGATTTCACTACAGGTCAGACTTGTTGTCACCAAGCTTCACATAGTAGATGATACATTCTGATAAGTTTAAACACAGGACTCCTTCTCAATTGCAGGGTTAGTTAGCCCAGACAACAATGGCTGAAAGAGAAGCCACACAAGACTCATTTACATTATAGAAAACAACAGACAGGTGTCTGGAGTTGACATTAGCATCCAACAGTATGTGTCCCAACAGTAGGAATCAGTCACTATTTGTAATATGGCAAATACAGGGTTCTCAGAGTCTGTGTCTCTTGGGGGGGGATATGGACCTGAATCCAAAAGTAGCACCACCTCAAGGGTCCCCAGGCATACAGCTCACAAAAAACACCGTTCCCCCAAATGCCAGGGCCCATAATCGGTCGGCAAGAGGCTAGCATTCAGTCCCCTCCAAAAGCCTCTGTCCCGACTAGGTCTGTCACAAATGGCAATGTTGAAAAGAAGGCACACAATCAACATATTTGTTCAAATCACTTAAATATTAAAATTATTATCAGATAGGGTTCATACTGCTCTTTATGCTCATTGGCAATGGCACAGCTCAGGTATAATGTAGCTTTATGCATTGTGCTGTAACAGCTTAAAGTGATACTAAACACACACTGTTTAATTTACATTGGCCCTTCTATTTCTGCATGTGGACAAATGGCATTGTAATTATTTGAATAAAAAAATAAACTACCCTTTACCTAATCGATATACAGCTGTCACATGACCCAGCTTTTTTCCCAGCCTGTCTGCAGGGAAACATAAGCAGGATGAGCTTCTAGTCCTCTGCTGCTGGTCCAATGTTCAAAATAAAAAAAACAGCCTTTGGAATAGAGTAAAAATAAATAAGTAATATCAATAAACTATTTTAAATCATCACACAAATATATATTTATTTGAGTTCACACACTGTGTCATGACCCTCCAAGCCTGTGTCTCAGAATAAAAATGGAGGTAAAGCCTCCATCAATCTACATGTAATATCCCACCCCTATTAAGTTTAGCAGGTTAGTGGGCATGGAGGAGGAGGAGGGAGGGAGGGAGTGGGCTGTCAATTACCACTGTGTATACACCCACATGTGTGACTCTATAGTCACATGAGCTGCTCAGATGTGATAGGGCAGAAATGCTCAGCATTGAAACTCACTGAAAACTGAGCATGTGGAAACCATGGATGGAGAGGATGGGATATCCTACATAAGGCACAGGGTAGGAGCAAAGAAGGAAGCCCTTATAGGAATAAATAAGAGGAATAGGGTAACACTAAAAATAGGATAAAGAATGGGGGGAGAGATATGAAAGAAAAGGGATTGGGGGATAAATGAGATAATATAAATGTTACAAGAAAATGTCTGTCTTCCGGTTTTTGAGAGATTATATATATATATATATATATAATATATATATATATATATATAGATATATAGAGATATATATACACACACACACACACACACACATATACGTATTTTTGTAAAGTATGTAGAAAATTAATAAAGAATATATAATAATAATAATAAATAAAAAAAAAAAGAAGAAAACTGAGCACGTGCAGAGCTGCCAACACTGTTCTGCAAAATCCCTAGCTGAATTGGGGACATGGACAGAAGGGGGGAGATAGAGAACAGCAAGATCAACCAGATTGTTTTCAGAATACAGAAAAAGAATCCCATAGTGACTGAGCGAGTATGAACAGCATGTAATACACCATTTATTGATAGTTTTTTTATGATGTGGGTTTACGCCTGGTTCACACCTATGCATGTTTTGCAGAAACGCACTACAATCCATTTAACATGGTTTCCTATGGGTCACGTTCACATCTGTGCATTTTATGAAAAGGGCCAGGGACTTTTTATTTTATTTTTTTTCTGTTCCATAGACTTCAATGGAGCAAAAACGCGTATTAAAAAATGCAAAATGCACCTGGAATATGCAAACTGCAACGGTGTGAACCAGGCATAAGTGACACTTTAATCAAACTTCTGCATGCAGCAATTTGGGTGTGCTTTACATAGCCTTCTGTGATATGAATCCTACCAGGGTCCCAACACCGTAATCAAAGCACACTTTTTGACCCATAGCTTTCAGGATAGCTATAGGAACAAAACCTTAAAGAAATAACAATCTTGACCTTCAGCATTAGCAAAAGGAACATTACAGGTAAAAAAAACTGATTGCAAAGTCTTAGATTTGGCATGTTGTATTTCTTTGGGCTTGATTTAAAATAAAAATTCCACAATCAGCTCCAAAAGACTTGCTCTCTTTGTAGACTTGGCACACACAGTTTAGCTCAAAACGAAATATCTCATGGTGAGCATATTCTGAAAGAATGCCAGAGATGGAGGACATCTGGTGTGCGTTAGTCCGTTTCAGACGTAGGCCATCTCCAGCCTCTTCCTTTTGATATGAAACAGCTTGAAGTTCAAGTTCTCCACCATGACATGAAAAAATACTCCTTTAAACAGCAGGGCTGGTTTGTTGAGTGTCATTTAGTGACCATCATTTGTCTCCTGAAGTTGACAAATATGCATAAAGAGTTTATTTCAGTCCGATGCCCTTGAGTGCTACTGGCCTTGCAAAACTCTACATAGTAAATGTTGATAAGTATAACTATCTGCATCTTTTTATAGCAAGTACTGGTCATAAACTTGTTATCTGTAGCCTTAAAAGGAACTTTTCAAAAGAAAATATGGGTCCGTAATCTTGATCATTCCTTTAGTTTTTTTTTTAGAGTATTCTGACACTTCAGGGGTGTTAGGCCTCTTTCACACGAGGCAGATCCGCTTCCACTGAGTCCGCCGGCTCAGCGGGAGATCTCTCCGTTGATCTCCGCTGAACCGGCGGATGACAGGTCCCTCTCTGCTCACTGAGCGGGGAGGGGCTTGCGAGCGCCGCTGGTCACAATGGAGAGATTGGATGAAAAACGGACAGTGTGTCCGTTTTCATCAGACCTCACCCGATCCGAGCCAGCGACGGATCTGGACGTAGAGCCATACGTCTGCTTTTGGCGGATCGGATGTCAGCGAACATGTCTCTGCTGACATCCGACGCTCCAAAGACTAACATGGAGCGCCCGTTCAGACCCGCTGTCAAAACTGACAGGCGGATCTGACCGGTGCGATCGTGTGAAAGGGACCTTAGGCCCAGGTTGATAAAGTGGTTGATTTCCTGAACCTGGAGAATGCGAAATCTGATGCAACTGTACATGGTAGCCAATCAGCTTCTAACTTCAGCTTGTTGAATGAATCTCTGACAAAAAAAAAATGGAAGCCGATTGGTTTCTTTGCAGAGCTGCACCAGATTTTGCACTCTCCAGTTTTAGTAAAATACCACTAAAGCAGGGGTGTCAAACTCAATTTCATCGTGGGCCGGATCAGCATTACGATTGTCCTCAAAAGGGCCGGTTATATCTGTAAGATTAGATGTCCAGCGCATCCCCTCCCCTTACATTAGATGTCAAAAGCCACCCCACCATCAGAAGTTGAGTCCCCTACTCTCCCCTACATCACAGTGCACCCCCCTTTCCTTATGCTGCTGCTGGGAATAAGCTATATACATTGCTTGAAAGCAGAAAGTAGGGGAGGAGGAGGACCAGAGGAGGGCAGGAGCTCTCTTGCAGCTGCAGAAGAGGTGCGAGGGCCACATTAAATGGCCTGGAAGGATGGATTCGGCCCGCGGGCCTTGTGTTTGACACCTGTGCACTCAAGTGTTCGTTTTGCTTTAAAACAGTGGTCTCCAAACTGCAGCCTATGGGCTAGATGTGGCCCCTTGCTTGCCTTTATCTGGCCCTTGAGGCACCATTCCATCCACTGACTCCAATGATGGGGCACCATTTCTTCCACAGACACCAATAATGGGGCACCATTTCTCCCACTGATACCACCAATCTGCACTATTCCTCCCACTGACAACAATGGGGCACTATTTCTCCCACTACTAAAACCAATGATGGGGCATTTTTTTTGACAGCTGACAGCTCCAGTCGGGAGTCACTGTACTAACCATGCAAGGTTAGTTCAGCGACCTCCCCTGCTGAGCCATTGTGTTCTGACAGGGAAGCTCTGTATATTGTTTGATACCCAAATAGTTTTTAGGAGATGTCAAGGAGGTGAAAGAAGTTGACAGCAAACAAGAGCTGCTTTATAAACCGTTAAAAGAAAAAAAAGTAGTCTTGGGAGAATGTACATACCTATAAAGTGGGCCATTTGGTTGATGATCTGACCCACCTCTAATTTCCTGAGCCAGACATCCAACAAGCTAAAGAATCTATGCTGAGCATTTCCTCTTCAGGGGTTCAACTCATGACCTTTACTTATTTGTGACTTCAAGGAGTCAGTGTTCAGTACAGGAACACTAATTACTAGGCCAGGGCAAAGTAAGTCAATGAATAGTCCTTCATGAAATAATTTGCTTCCCATTTCCATCTAAGCCTGTATAGCAGGGGTGTCCAACCCTTTTGACTTTCCTGGGCCACATTGGAAGAAAAGGAATTGTCTTGGGCCAAACATAAAATACCCCAACAATAAGGATAGCTGATGAACAGAAAATATATAGATATATCAGATTTTTTTTTGCTCTTCGTATGCTTAAATTTTGATAATCGTTGCTCACAAATATAGGTGCTGCCGAAAACCGATGACCTGAATGGGCCTGATTGTGGGATATTTTTTTGGGGAAGATAAAAACGTATAAAAGTCCAGTAAAGAGACCCTGTCAAATTTTACTTCAGCCACATGTGTAAATGCATTTAAAAAAAACAAAATCAACATTTTTAAGTAGGTTGGGTCACATTCCTAGCTGTCTTGCACCGCATGTTGAGCGCCCCTGGTGTAGACCATCGTAGCACAAGGGTCCTTTTTCCCACCTAGATAACAAGGCCCGTCTATCAGTTATTGTACATCGGAAAACAAAGGCTCACTTCCACTTCACAAATATCCTCGACTCTCCTCACCCTTTCCACATAAAATGTGCAGTCTTTTTAAAGCGGAAGTAAACCCTCCTATCATTTTCAGCCAAGGAAGCTGCCATCTTGGTCTCTGTCTAATCTTCAACTGCCATGATGCTGCACATGTGATCAGTTATGACTTCAGCCATTGGATGGTTCGACAGTTTGGTTGAGAGCACAACCAATGTGACAGCTAGCATTCTACGGCATGTCGGGAACGTAACTTTTTTTTTAAGCCATTAAATTGATGGGTTTACTTCCGCTTTAACAAAAAATTTTGTAATCAAGGAAACCGGTGTCAGTCTGCTAACTCTCCGCACAGATCTTTTACAGTGCTTACTAGAAAAATCCTTAAAATGAAATTTTTGAGTAAAAATGATTAACGGTCTGTTTCCTAATATCTCTCATCTTTTTGTACTCCATTTGTGATAAAGTAGGATTCCCCTAAGTGTCAGTAAAGCAGGAGTTGTGGATTTAACCGATCGGTCCAGTGTCTTGGCAAGCAGATTTCTTGGCATGACATGAAAGTGTTGGATATTTCTTAACAAATTGGAGATACATGTTTCACCAGAAGATGTTAGTTTTGGGCAGCGGTTGCAGGTTTTAGATATTAACCAGTGAAGAAGTTGGACCTGTACCTTTTGACACAAAAGTGTGAAATACTTTTCTCACCAGTGAACCACAAAAATGTAATAGACGCTCATGCTTGACCAGTCAAGTCATTAAAGAGCAGTTCTAAGGTGCTAAAAATCTGTTTAAAGACCTTCTTTCTCAAGGTGTAAATTTGCAGCACTTACAGTTGTGCTTACAAGTTTACATACCCTGGCAGAATTTAGGATTTCTTGGCCATTTTACAGAGAATATGAATGATAACACACAAACTTCATTCATGGTTAGTGTTTGGCTGAAGCCATTTATTATCAATCAACTGTGTTTACTCTTTTTAAATCATGGTAGGTTTTTTTCTATCATTGCAATCCGTTTGACTTGGCAGTATCTTCTACGATATGGGTAATAACCAGTTAAAAGGTGAAGTAGCTTATGGCCCGTACACACAATCAGAAAATCTTATGAAAAATACCGCCTTTGAGGCGATCGTATGATAATCTGATTGTCCGTACACAGCTTTCGAGAGCCCATCACAACAATTTGTCCGATATTATCCGATGGGAGAAGCACGAAAATGTTTCTCGTACAATACCAGATCATACAATTTTCATTGAATCAGTCATGCGAAAATACAATACAAATACACTACAACACATCACTTCTGAATTTTTAGTCTGTTGTATGAGAATTTTCGTAAACTCTTCATTTTCGTTATGAGATTAGCATGCAAAAAAAAAAAAAAAAAAAACGAATGATCATTCGTCCGATAATCTCATTGCATGTACCAGGCATTAGACTGATTATCTACTATCCTGCAGAGAACTGCAGATTATCTACAACTGTTGGAAACTTGTAAAAACGTTTGCACTGCCCAAATCTGCCTCAAAAAGAAACTCATGTCGTTTTTGGAGATTTTTAGGCATCAAGCTACACATAGGCGAACATCCACTATTGAAATTCATGGGATTGTAGATGTTGAGCATTTTAGCGCTTCAAAACTACAAAACGCACAGGTGTGAATGGGGTCTTATGCCTCGAACACACAAGGAGATTATCATTCGTCCATTTTTTTGTATGCTAGTCTCCATATGGAAAATGAAGAGGATACGAAAATTCTTGTACAACAGAATAAAAATTCAGAAGTGATGTACTGTATGTATTGTATTTTCGGACGAAGACTGTATTTATTAAACGAAAATCGTACGAGAAACATTTTCGCATTTGTCCCTTTGGATAATATTGGATGGACCATCGTGACCAACTCTCGAAAGCTGTGTACGAACCATCAGATTATCGTATGATCGCTTTAAAATTGGTATTGGTTATTTTTCCGATCCTGTGCACGGGCCTTTAGTCAAAATTTTACAATTAAAAGGTATTATTAAAGTTTTTGGCTATATTAATGATTTTACATAAAAAAATATTTCCATAAAATCCTGCAACACTAGGTGCAGCGACGTCACCAGGGGTGTCAACCTCAATTTCATTGCGGGTCGCATCAACATTATGATTGTCCTCAAAAGGGCCGGTTGTATCGGTAAGATTAGATGTTCAGCGCATCCCCTCCCCTTACATGTCAAGAGCCACCCCACCATCAGAAGTTGAGTCCCCTATTCTCCCTTACATCACAGTGCGGGGTGCTTCCCTTATGCTGCTGCTGGGAAGAAGCTGGATGCATTGTTTGAAAGCAGAAAGTAGGGGTCTGGCGGAGGACCACAGGAGGGCTGGAGCTCTCCTGCAGCTGCAGGAGAGGTGCGAGGGCCACATGAAACGGCCTGGAGGGCCGGATTCGGTCCGCGGGCCTTGTGTTTGACACCTGTGGACTACACTTATGCATGCAGGGGAATTATTCAAGGAAAATAGAAAACTTTTAGCTACAAAGTACTCATAGGTCATGAAAATTGTACATTTGGAGAGCATTATAAAATCTATGTACAGTAAAATCTTGGATTGCGAGCATAATTTTTTACGGAAACATGCTTGTTAGCCAAAGCACTTGTATATCAAAGAATTTCCCCATAAGGAATAATGGAAACTCAAATGATTCGTTCCACAAACTATTTATTCATAGGTCCTTCAGTTTATAGTCCATATAAAAAGATTATAGCAATGTGATAGGTTGGGTAACCATAAAATGTCCATCCACAAAATGGAAGCCTCCACAAGAGCTACAGAGTATAAAAAGAGAAGAGAGTCGCCTCCAAGTGTAGCAATATGGTTATATTTAATGAAGGTACAACATTTAGCAACTCACATGGTGGATAATTAAAACAGGCACATCTAAGTATGCAGGCATTTGGGGTAAAGCTGTCTACATAGACCGTCCTCTGCACAACTGGCTCTCACCGCTGTGAGTCTGCAATCGTGACCTGGAAGACTACCCTGCAGTAGAGCGATCTGAAAGCGAGGCTTGAGCTGATGTTGCTCAGTAATGTTGTAGCCAAGCCTCGTTTTCATTCCCGATTAATATAGCAATAATAGCCCACATATTGAAGCATAGAGAGGTGAGCAAGCTTTCTAACACATTGATCGTTTAATATGTTTTTGACACAATCTACTTGATGAAGCTGATCTCCTTGCTCCTGTGTCCCATGCAAAGTGCTGATGTTTACACCCCCTGTGACGTAGCAATTCCGTGTATGCAATTCCGACATGCAAAATTCCGACGCATGCTCGGAAACAATTCAACGCATGCTCAGAAGCATTAAACTTCCCTTTTATAGTGCAGTCAAACGTGTTTTATACCGTGGTGTTATTG